>MU224984.1:1803004-1824969 GCA_018584345.1 Thuja plicata
AGAGCTACGATCATGTTTATACTAGTTCAAAAAGCTTCCATTTGATATAGGCAAGTGGAATGATAGTGAAGGTTGTTGAATCTGGCTTATACTTGCCAGACATATTTGTCTGAAAGTTTCTTGTGTCTTTCCAAAAAAATCCGCTCTTTGTGCAGCCTATGAGCAAAATCTAGCATTTCAGGCCAACTACATTGCCTGGACGTTTCTGAAGCCCTTACTAAGTCCACTTGTTTCTAATCTTACAGTCATTGAATTCCATGAGACAACGCCTCTTTGAGGCAATCTATCGAACAATTCAGGGCGGGAGGACACTAGAAGAGAAACTGGCATTACAGTTGTTGATTTGCATTTACTTGGAAAGTTTCAAAATCATTTTCAACAAACCCAGCTGTGAATATCTTGCATAGGTGGTTTCATTTTTTTGTGTTTATCTGCAATCATTGAATATGTTTACAAATGCAAGTATATTTATTGAATATGTTTACATTAAAAATATATCTATCATTGACGATGTCCTCATAATATTTATTGTTATTGTTATAGTGTTGTCAAAATATATATCTTGTTTTATTTTATTGTCATATAATTGCAGTTGTAACTACTATCATGAAAATGTTTTCAAGAATATATTTATGATATATTTTTAAAAAATCTATTAACTTATAGTTTCATGAATATATTTTATTATACAGATGAGTAACACGATTATTCCTAAAGATACTCATATTTAAAGGCATTAGTAAAACACATATATAATCATGTTTATTTTTAGATAATTTATGCTGAAAATTTGGGGACAAAGCTTTCTCAACAATGTGGCCCTTTTATGACTCTACGAGTAGCCAAAAAATTTGATCAACAAAAATCCTGAATGGGTTTGGGCAATCACGGTCCTCACTGGAAGACATTCATGACCTTTAAGATTGTGATCAGTTTGTCAAGAGAAGACAAAGCGTTGAGCAGAGCATAGATGCAAACAAGGATTTTCTAGACCTTCTGCTGGGTTCAAATACCGCTGATTTGACAATCAGAGAAATCTGAGCTCTATTTTTTTTTGTACATACCAGGAATTTTAGTTTCCTTTAATTTGTATCTGTGAATTCTTATGATATTTTACTGTTGGAAGCTCAAAATTGATCCTAGGTGGTAGGTATAAGGATTAGGAGATTGTTATACCTTCAAAATACTTTTGATTATTTTAAAAAAATTGGGTGTAATACATTCATAGTGCATCTACATGCATTTTTAATTGCTGTTCATTCACTTAGGTTTAATTATAATATAGGCATCAACAATTTTTAATCTAATAGGGAAATGTATGTTAAAATTTGTTCAAGAAATTTTGTCCTTAGAATATTGTGTGAAATGTGAAGAATTCGTATTACCAACCTTCAAAAGCACAGAAATACTGAAAGTTCTAGGTAGGTGTATTTTAATATTTAGCATGATAATTAATATTTATCACAAGTTTTATTTGTCAAACTAATAAAAATAAATAAACATAATTGTTCTTTATAAAATAATATGATTCCTTACATGCTACTCTTCTCAAAAGTGACATTAATCAGTATAGTTTTAAATATTATTTACCTTTAAAAGAAAATAATTTAATGTCAATGCAAATATATAAAATAGAATATTCTTAAGTATATTATAAATTATTAGTCCTTCCACAATAAAAATTATTTTTTTAATTGTAATAATTAATTATTATTTTTATTTCAGTAATAAGATTATTAGTAGTTACGAATTTATATTGGTTGCACAAATCAATGAATGAGTCTATCTCCTTTTAAATGTAAATTGACACCGTGGCTGAGTGTAAGAATTTTTTATGACAGAAACATATAAATTAGTTAACCATACTAAAGATAAGAAAGTCTTAGAGACTTCGTATCTTAAAATGTTAAGTTGTGCCTTGTATAAATATAAGTATAAAGGTATTGTGAAGCATCACTAAGGATATGCTCTCTTAATTTAGTTGATATAAGACATATAAGTTGGGCAATATAAAACATATATATTAAATTGAAATATAGGCATAGGCTTAAGGATTTCTTGCATTTATGTCTTCCCGTTCCTATAATCTAGAAAATTTAATTCCATCTCCTTTGATTTGATATCTTATCTTTTCAAAAACCCTAATGACAGGTCCATTCACAAATAGGGACCGGAATAATCCAGCTTGAGTATCATATTTAATTTCAGTAATGTTTGGAGCTGATATTTGTACAATCAGGTCACTTAACTGTTTGTGATGCGAGTGTTTTATAGGACATTATAAATTAATGTATTGAAGTTTTTTTGATGATTGTGCTGTTACGAGTGGGAAGGTTTTGCAAGATCTATGTCTCTATGTTGATTTCATTGTATCTATTTCTGTGATTCTATCAAGCCTGTGGGAAAAGAGTTTTAGTGATTTTACCTAGATTATAGAGTTGCAGGAATGGCTTAAAATCTCATCCATGTTTATTTTCTTACCTGTTTTGTGTTTCTATTAATCTTACAGGAACATTATTTTGGTGATTTTGATTAGAGTTTAGGTTTGCCTTTACATGGGTTTATAGTTAAGGTTTCTGAAAAAAAATCCCTAAATAAATTGGTTTCAGTAAGTTTCTCTAGAACATGTGACTAGGTCTAAAAATCTTGAAAAGGGGCAAGCGATGAAAAAATGTAGTTTCTTCTGTACTATGCTTACTCCTTGATGCAAGCAGTTGCTTTTTGGATTTCTGTGTCATTTCTAATTTTCAAGGTTCTGGTGCATATTTTGTTTTATGTATGATTATTTGGACACTTTCTTGTCTGTGATTTCATACTTGAGTGTTTACTATTATTTAAGTCCTAAATAAAAAAAAATTTGTCAAAGAGAATTTTAATTTATTGGCAGCAATCAGAAATGTGCAAATTTTTCAGTGATTTAAATCAGTAAAAATAATTAAACAATTGGTGAGAAATTGTTATTTCTGCTATTGTACTTAAACGTTGTGCTTGAAATTGTCATTTCAAAGTTCCAAGTTTCTTCTACATGTTCTGTGTTATTCTATACTTGAGATATTTTACCATAATATGAATAAGATGATATTAAATGGGGACTGTTAAGGCAAACACCTTATTCAGTTGTATATTTTTCACCTTCAACTGATAGTATATACATGAGATTTTTATTTTTACTCTAGCATGTTAAGGTAGGATGGATACAAGTTTAGTTTATAATAACCTTATCTGCATTTATTTGTCCATTTTTCTATATTACGAATTTGATGATGATGGTTAGCAGAGGTTAGATGTGCGTTAGATTTTTGTTAGTCCATTTTCTTATTATTATGTGTTTATTTCTCAAATATTACATGAACTGAATAACTTTGCAGATTTGTTGTTGTTATCTCGAACAGTTTGTTACTCCCATTGATAGATCATCTCCTTTTGAGCAGCAAAAATATTATGCATCTTGAAATTTATTTTTCAAGAATTCATTTCATGAAATTTATTGGATTTCAAGTGGTAGGTATTTGATGGAATCACAATATGAGACCATTTCAATACATCTAAATTTTCAAACTGCTTGTAATATATTATTTAATATATATTTTCTATCGGCATTACTCTTGCACTTTTTTGATGTAAGCACTAGTTTTCGATTGAGGTTAAAATAGTTTTTGAAGGGAACAATAACCATGTATAAAAAGAAATCAACCACAAATCTCAGTTAATTATGTTTTTCCACCATCTCGGCTGAATCAGCCATCACATTCTGATATTTTTTGATGGCCTTTCTGAGATCTTTAATTTCCTTAGAGCCACCCGATTTCACCTTTTTGGCACTCGCCCTAGTATGAGTTCCTGGGCCAACAACGCTTGCATCAATAGCAATATCATCTTCCACATTAATGTTGTAGTTTTTGTTATTAAGATTCAAACTCTATTAAGCTAGAATTATTGAATGTTTAAAAATGATTGAGATCCCTCCTTTATTACTTTATTCATTCATAGTTTAAAAAAATTTTAAGAAATAATAATCAAATGTTTTTTATGAGTTAGAAGAATTATACACATTCGAATCAACCAAAATGAAAAAAAAATTTCATAACAATTTTTTATTAAATGGATGCAGATTTTATTTTGAACATTGAATGTATATTACTATTGATAAAAGGGAACAAACACAAAAGTCATTAAAAATAATTAACACTAATTATCAATTGAGGATATCTAAATTATCATTTTAGATGGTAGTATTGGTATAGTCACAAATAAATCTCAAATGTCTTATTTTTACATTTTAATGTGATGTGCTAATAATGCATTTATCTATATTTATTGTTCAATTAAAAGACTAGTCTTGTTAATCAAAAAATGAGAAAAAAATTACATTAATAAAAAAATTAAGCGTATGTAACATTGAAAGGTTGTGTTTTAGGGAAGAAGCACAAAGAATATTTTACTACTATTGTAGCATTGTAAATTGTATACAATTCCTATGGTGTCTTTTTCCATGCTTAGCACCAATTTCAATTTCTCCTCATTCTTTAATACAGTATAGGAATTTGTTATGTATTTAATTAATTTAATTTACCCTTAATTTAATTATTTTGTTTATTTATCACATCATGCATACATAGCCCCTATTTCAATGTGGTTGGCCTTTTTTATATATTTTAATTTTAAACCTCAATTATGTGCACATTTTAGGCATCCCCATATTACCATTGATCCTCAGTTTAATTTTAAACCCTGATTGGTTGGTACAAGGATGGCTGTAAAGCACACGACAAGATAGGTCACTGCATGACATGGGAGGTATCCCATACCATTTAAAATTGTCCCAAGTTTGAATTTAATAATAGTCTCCTTATTTTAGCAGGATATTCAAAACTCCATCATCCTCCTTGTATTTTTTTATCCTTGAAATGTTTTGGTGAGACATAAAGCAAGGCTAAATCCCTCATTTTGGTTCTAATAAATCTCATATTAATGTCATTCAATTCAATAAATCCTTCAACAAGCATTCAAGAGATCAATAATTTCAAGCATTCAAGGTATTTCATCCCACCATATCCTTCATCTTGTGGCAAGCTGAGCTAAAATAATCATTATGCAAACATGTCCTATGTGATGTCCTTTTAGGTTTTTGTTATAACATCAACACTTATGATCTCATTTCAAGCACAATTACATCATTCAATGTATAATACATTTTATTGTCTTATTCAAACATATGTTGCTAATAAAATGCTTCCACTTTAAAGAATTTATGTTTATATTCCAAGGTTAATTCATCTATATGGCTTGATTAAGAAAAACCCATTTCTCCCAACCTTTTTACCATTTTATGTGTGCAAGTGAGAGGTATAACAACTAGAAAAGAGGATACGAGTAGATGTAATAGAGAGCTATAGGTGGAAGAAGTTTCATAAGAATTTGTTGGGTCTAAGACACCTCCTACGACCTCACATGAGTCTAGTCACCCTATATAATTTAGATCACCTAATGCCTACCATTGTGAACAAAATATTTGGTCATTGGTTATTTATTAATTTGGACTTCCAGATTTGGTATTAGAATTAGGTTTACAATCTGTGATCTAGATCTATGTACATATTATTCCTTCTTTTCTCTCATGTTTTCCCTATATCTTTCATTCTTTATCATATTCACACTTTCCAATTTGCATAGTCATTTTCAACTCCATAGAAAATGAATCATCCCATCCTTTTAGGGCTTGGACCTCCTCATGCCTAGTAGATCAATATTCCCTCGAATGTACGATTGAAGATATGTGTGATCTTCTTAGTGTGTTCATCTATCCTAGTGAAAGCACCTCACTGCTTGTTTTGTTTTATTATGTCTTGATGAACACAACACATCTTTCATTCCCTTTAATTCTAATTTTAATGTATAGGTTTGATTTTTATCCATTGAATTAATCAATGTCTACATCATATCATTACTAAATTTTATGCATTTATATATATAGGTCCACCTTCATTAAATTTTTATGATCTTACTCTTTCTTACATACTTTTGATTTTAATTCCTAGATTTTATTTGGGTAGCTTGCATTTTCATGATGGAATTTACTAATTTGGATTGGTGTATTATCTGACAAGTGATTTCATTTATTTTTACTTCCATGTATAGAATTCATGTGATATATAATAGTTTCTTTCATTTCATGTGGATTGTATTAATTCATGGTACTCTTGTACATGACATAATAAAAATTTTAAGTAATATTCCTTCTTGAAAATCATTGCTCAATTATTTTATCCATGGTGTTTATGGATATATAGTAAACATCTTCATGAAATAGATAGAATATGTAGAATTTATAGGATTCTTTGTATAAAATTATCTGTCTAAGGATGTCACTAGTATGACAACATTAGTAAATATCATTGGTTTTCTTTTGCTAATGAGGATAGATTTCATACTCCTAATAGTATCTTTTATTACAAAGCCATTAGTCCTCTCCTCCTAAAGATAACTTAGTGAAAGAGACTAACAATGATAATTTATGCACTTTGTTAGATCCTTTTCCTTCTCGTAGATATTAATATCTTTATAAAATTATTTTTAATAATGTTTACGTGATGCATTTCCTTCATGTCTTATCTCATAAAATAACATTAGTTTAGGATTAAGATCTTGATAAACCCTTTTCTTCTTCCCTACCTAAAGAGGACATGAATATGGTGATAGGATTCCAAATCTCCCTAAATAGATTGATCATCCTACCATTCCTCCATATACCAAAAATTTCCACAAACCTCAATATCAAATTCTCCCCCATCTCATCTACATGATTACTACAATTTAGGTAATGACACTACTTCTCAACAAGGATATAGTGGTAAAGGTCTTGGCATTAATAAACAGGGAATAAAAGTCCCTATAGATCCTCCTACAAAAGTCACTATAGAAGGTATAGGATGTATACCTTAAGCCAACATTCCTCCCTCTTCATTAAATCTCATTTCTCACTCTTCATCAAAACCTAACCTCCCTCTTTATGAATTATTTTTCAAACACCAAGAGTTATTAACAAACCTTTAGATGATTGTTTGATATTGGATAAAAAAATATTTTGGAGGCTTAAATATGATACCAAAGTTTGTTTTTCTTTTATTCATTTTTAAAAAAATCACATATTTGGTGATTTTTATTATCTTTTTAATCATAGAAATAAACATGTCCTCTTTTTGCTATAATGAATTTAGTCGATTTGTTCAATATTTAGTACATTTATTTGTTTTAAAAAAACTCTTCTATTTTTTCTTAATACCCAAAATATGTACCAGCTTTATCTTTCCTATTATGTTTCTCCATGCCATGTGATCTTTGTAGATTACCTTATTGGGGGATTTTTCCTTTGCATGGTGCTATGCTTTCATTTTCAAACTCTCAATTTGAGAAACATAATATGTTTCTTTCTTTGGATTTATAGCTTAGGAGAAAGAGTTTCCTTTCTCAACCTCTCATGCTTCCTTACAATCCACTTTCCTTGGCTAATGGTGTTTTATTTATTAAGTGAATTCCTTTCTAACAAGGTTTTTTTTGTTTAATCAATGATTCTCTCTTATGAAATAGGTGTATATCCTTGATCAAAAGCTCTTGATTTTATGCAATTGCATTACCATCATAAATTAATTCCCTTACTTGGGGTCTTAAAGTGTGTCATATTTCATCTAGAATATCATTTTACCTAGAAATATGGGGAAAAGGGTGAGTTCTTGTTCTCTTTTACCTCTCTTTCTAGAAATATGACATTTTTTTTAAGAACTCATCTTGGAGGTAGATTTCCTAGAACAAAGATCTTGTCCTCACAACTTGATCCCTTTACACTTAGTGCAATATATCTTTTTATACATTTACTCCCTTGGCATCTAAGGAGTCGTCACTCTTCTACTAAGGTTGCATGTATTTTTTCCCTAAGGGATATCTCCTTGGTGTTGAAGTTGGGTATCCTTTAACTACTTTTATTTAAGAGTCCATCATATTTCTATGTGTTCATGTTAAGGAGGGTGACATATATGTGGCCTCCTTATTTATTATATAGAAGGTTCCTTTGGAGATGGCATTTTCTTATGGGAAATCCTTTTTTATTATTTTTCAAGCAGATTCCTCTGGAAATGTAATCTTACTTGGGGCAATCCATTTTTTTCATATTTCCTCTCGGACAATGTTTTCGTTGGTTTTTTATAAATACAAAGCATATTCGTTTGGAAATAAAAATTTCCTTAGGGAAATCCTTTTATCTTTCATATTTTCTTGGAGACAATGGTTTCCTTAGTTTTATTTTTACACTAATATAGTAGATTCCTTTGAAACTACATTTGCTCATTTTCTTCTAAGAACATTCCTTTCTCTAGACTAGTGGATATGCAGGAGCAAAATTTCCAACTTCTCCAGTAGGACATGGATGATAAAATTGAGCCCCTATTTGAAGTCCTTCAAACAATGATGGCAATGGCATTATACTCATTTCAACTGATAAAATGGGTATTTAAGGAAATCAAGAGTCTCCATCTCAACTTTAGAGCTCTGTCTGCTCGTGTTGATCTCATCCAAGGTAATCAAGATTCTGGGTCGGCATGGGTTGACGGTAAATAGAACAAGGAGGATGGGAAAAATATGAAGTCTCTGCATGATAGATTTGAAATTCTGGAGAACACATTGAAAAAACACATGAAGGATACAATATCTTCATGGGTTCCACTATGGAGTGTTTTAATTCCATTAATTTTGAGATGGATTCTGGTTCTCCCACTGTGAAGATCGATAATGAAAAAGATGACATGGAAGATGCAGTTCCGGGAAAGCACACGCACTCACCCATGAAAAAGAAAATACAAGATAGGATTTTGGAGCTATCAGATTTCAACACTGCTATAAAAAAGGTCTTCAAAGCTAAGAAGGAAGTGGAAGGCACTCTCTTGGAGTTTGCCTAGTTCCTGCAATTACCCTATTTTTTGTTGCTTCGTCTTTTAGCTTTTGGCTGCCAAAGTCTAGCTAGTTTCTGGCTTTCTTCTCTAGTAGTCTGTTTTGTTTCGGGTTTAGCGGGCTGGGTCTCAGTCCTGTCTTTGTTTAGTCCTTTTTATGCATTCTATCTTTTTCTAAATGGTGTAGGGGGTTTCGGGTCCCCATAAAACCTATTTTTACCAACAATCAAAAACATTTTCTTTGGGGAAATCAATTTTTTTTAAAAGATTTCCTTAGAGATAATTTACTTTTCTTGGTTATCATTTTCCAATATATTTAGTGCATTCCTTTGGAAGAAATGTTTTCCTTGGAGAAATCCTTGTATATTATAGCAGATTCCTTTGGAAACAATTCTTTCCTTGGTAAAAAATTTTTTTTATGCATATTTCCTTCCATACAATGCTTTAATTGGTTAAATATACACAACTCTCTCTCTCTCTCTCTCTCTCTCTCTCTCTCTCTCTCTCTCTCTCCCNCTCTCTCTCTCTCTCTCTCTCTCTCTCTCTCTCTCTCTCTCTCTCTCTCTCTCTCTCTCTCTCTCTCTCTCTCTCTCTAGCATAACTGGTTAGAGGGAATGACACAAGTGGGAACAAGGAAAAGCCAGCCTCTTCCAACCCACTATAATCAAATACCTCCTTGAGATTAAATTCTCAGATGCCTAAGATCTCTTTTTCTTGGTATTAATAGGAAAATAGGTCTCAATAGTGCTTTTTCTACCATGGAGACTTATATGATTCACAATTTATCTTCAGAATTGATTCCTTTAGTAAGAACCACTTTTTTTAGTGGTCCAATAAACCCTTCTATCCACTAACATAGGGGGAAACCCCACCGATATCTCACAATTTTTCGGCTCTTAGTAGAGACAACGGTCCCTTGAGAAGTGATGACCCTTGGGATTCAAAGCTTACTATGCCTGAGAAGTGAGTGCATTGTAAAGAGGATCTTGTGCCTCCAAGCTTCTGTTATGAGTAGGTGCGGTTGAAATTGTTCAAGTGGGAACTCGGTGGGTATAGAACTGTATAGCCTAAGTTGTGGTGTGCTTTTTTTAATTTTTACAATATCCATTCTGCCTGATGTGTCTTGCGTCATTGTGTCAAAATTTAAAAAAATAAATTTTTCCAAACACTCATAAGCACTCATAATAACACTATCTAGATCATTCCCAAGAAATCAATTTTTCACAAACACCTTGTCTAAAACTATTGTGAACATATGGAATATCAAAGTATTCACCTTGGAGCCTTGTGGCATGCATAGCAGTCCTCATTTTGCATATCCATATCAGAGTCCATTTGCAATATTTTGCATGCATTGAATTTTGCATTAGTCCATTTTTCATTTTGAATCTCAAAGCCTCTTGTATTATTCATCATCATAGTCCCATTTTCATAAAGAGATCATCTTAGAACTTTTTAAAAAAATTGCAAAATCCAAAAAAAAATCCAAATCCCAAAGTCTTTCCTTATGTTATTGAAAACATGATCTTGACTTGGTCTCTTGTCCGTCTATCCAATTGTCCCTTTATCATGTGGTAAATATCCTTTGTCCCTTTGATTCTCATTTTAATTCAAGGTCCCTATTCAATTTCCTAAGGTTATACTCTTAGGATTGTATTTTTTTCAAATATTTTCAAAATCAAAAATAAAAAATATATATTTGCGTAAGCCATAGCTTGCTTTGTATAATCATTCAAAATTCAAAATTTGCACTTTCAAAAAGCCCTTGCATACCTTAGGTTTAATTCTCATTCTAAATTGTCTTAAAAAGTAAAAAAAAAATCTTGCACTTGCATATAGTCATCATGCAAGTCTTTACAAGGTCCCAAGCATCTAAAAGGCAAAAAAATTCTTATCAACCTATGTTCAAATCACAAGGAGAATTAAAACCACCATTTAATCCAAGACAAGGTGTAGCATTTCAAACCCAACAAAGAAATATAATCAATATGCAATTTCCAAACAAGATAAATCAAACTTTTCTTAATGTAAGACATGTCACATTTTCGCAATTTCCTACCACCACACAAGAATTTTTTGATATGAATCAAAGAAATGACCTATATAACATGGGGTACCTCTTAAACACTTCACCAAGTTATGGAATGATTCAATGGGGGCCTCCACCAAGATTTGAACTAGTCTACATGCCTATGGAACAAGGACATTGTAGTGTTCCACTCACACTTCAAGAGGAACACTAAGTAACGTTTGAATTTTATCAATCTCATCAAAAATATTTGAACCAAGGACCTACCTCAAAAATGGAACTAGGAGATTTTCTTGATCAATCTAATCTATCATCACTAATTGATCAAGACTAAAATGACTCATCATGCACTTCTGTTGATTTTGAAGGTTCACAAGGAACCCATATTTCACTCAAGGATCCTCCTAGAGAGAAAATTGATTAAGCTATTAAAGATAAGAGAATTTAAAAGACAGTGGAATATATCATGACTCAAGATCCGAAGTGATATCTTAGAGTGTTAAATAAATTGAGTCCTCAATTGTTATTGGAATATTAAACACAATCTACTTTGGAAGAAAATCAACCTTTGGTACTTTTGGAGAAAGAAAAAGAGGAACAAGTCTCAGACGAATCAAATGCAAAGGTAGCACAAACGAGACCATGAAATGAATTAACTATTCAAATTAATTGAAAGGAGATCTTTGTGTCACTAATTAATCCCTTACCACTTCCTCAAGGACTAGTGGATACTAATAATGCTTCCAAAGCATATCCTTAAAGGACAATGAGCCTTGAATTTAAGAAATACATGCCTATAAGTCAACATGAAGTATCAAAATGATCATTTACATTTCCCTGTGCCCTATGTGGAAGAAAACCAACAAAGTGGTCCTCTATTGATAGCATATTCAACAGTAAAAGAGAATACTTCAACCACAATGACATCTAAAGGATCAATCAAAGAACCACCAAAGTTATCTATGGTACAAATTATGGATGTGTCATGTGTGACCACTACAATTATGCCAAGTGTGCCACTTGAGCCAAAGAAGAAGAGAATAATTGACATCTCAACAATTCCACCTTAAGGTAACACAACAAGCACATGTAGTACAAACAACACATGAAGTGCAAGTCTATATGATGACTCAAGGAAAGAAATTGTAATAGCCAAAGCATAAGGCTCCAAATCTTCGTGATATAATTTCACCAATAGGATACCAACAAGAACAAATGAAGAAACAAAAAATGGTGTAAGGAAAACAATATAAAGTGGTTCAAAGATCTCATCTTGTCACACAAAATGTTGAAGGCCCACCAAAAATTAAACAATATATTCAACAATATTTACAATAAAAACAACAACAACAACAGTATGTTCTAAAACATTAACAAAAATATGTGTCACAACAACAACATATGGTGCAAGATTAACAGTATGCGTAACATCAAAAGTATGCACCAAAAGTTAAACAAGTATCACAATAGAAGTATGTGTCACAAGGTCAGCATCATGTACTTCTACCAAGATAACCATTTACTTATCCAAAAAAAACATTGAGTAGAGGATCCTCAACAGTATCTCACGCAAAAAATGACACAATCACATGTTCTGCAATATTGAAAACAACAACAAAAAAATGTCACAGTTCCACCTAAAGATATCATTTCAGAGTCCCCAGAATTAGATAATCCTAAAGACACATCAACATAATTGGTGCCCAGAAAATGAAGAAAATATCTTGATAAAGTTACAAAGTCTTCACATAATAGAGATATGGCTCAACAAATCCAACGGTTATACAAGTAAGTTAATGAGATACAATTTAAGCACAAGAAGACACTTTATATAGAATGAGATCTATGTCCTAATCCATTCGATGAGAGTTTATATATGCCTCCTTTCCCAAGAAAATTTGAAGTACCAAAATTTGAGAAATAAAGAGGGAAAGTTTATCTGATTGATCACATTAGAGAGGTTTATACTTCTTGTATCGAAGTTCATCAAGATGACACATATATCATGAGAATCATCCCTCAAAGTCTTAGTGGGAAAGAAATGAAATGATACTCTAAATTACTGGGCAATATAAGATCATGGAAAGAATTGGCAGATAAATTTATCTCTCATTTAGCGTTCAATATTTCAAGACAAGTCAGATTGATAGATTTGTGCACAACTGAATAAAAGATTGGAGAACTACTTATGACATTCCTATTGAGATGGAGAAATTTAGTTAGTCAATGTTCTTGTGATATTCCATAGTAACAACATATACTTTTGTTCATTGGGAATCTTGTGCCACAAATGATATATGAGCTAAAAATAAATTGCTTAAGCACCATTCAAAAGATCATGAAAAAAGGAATGGATATTGAAGATGCTCTTATTTAGAAAGGAACCTTCACATCCATAGATAGTATCTAATTATAGAACATATTGCAATAGATAACTTTGGTTGTGATATGTTGTGCATACCTTTACTCTTAATGCCTATACTCTGAGATGGATTGAATAACATTCCTTGTCCATTATCAATGTTTGGAAAATGCACAGAGGCGCAACCTACCTTGATCTTTCATGTCTTGTTAGTTCATACCTATTTGTTTTAAAATAAGTATATGTTACATGCAATGGGACATAACCTACCCTAATCTCTCATATCTTGGTGGGAAATATGATGATAGTGCTGGAATAGAAGCCAATTAGGTTTTTATTACACTTACTTTCTATGTTTAAAGTGAGTTTAGCTCATCATGATTCATTAATATATATTTTAATAGAATATATATTTTATAGTTTACAACTCAAAGTAATTTAAATTTAACATTTTCTTTTGATAGAATGTTAGTTATCAATTTATATAATGTAACTTGTAGATTATCCCTTGATTGTCAAGTCCTTCTATGTATTTGGCATGTACGTAGAGCATGGCTGAAAAATGTGTATAGATTATGTAGAAAATTACATGTTTGAAAAATAAATATTGATATTATCTTTTATAATTTAGGTATGTCAATAATAACGATTGATAGATTTGGCGAGATAATGTATGCAATGAGTGACAATGAAGATATCACTACCCAGTTGATACAAAATTTATGGAGGAATTCAAAGAAGAGAATACTTTCATTAATTAATTTCAAAGAGCTTGGTGTTGGAATTATATGTTGTACCCAATGACTGAGAGGGGGGGGGGGTGGTGAATCAGGGACCAATAAAATTTAAATCATTTTAATCCACACTTAGGTTAACTTATTTGTTTGCATGCATATTACTTTAAAGTAAAGAATCATACAGAACACATAACATAATATTTGGTTACCCAGAAACCTTCCAAAAGAAAGTAAAAATGGGGTGGGGATGATACCCACAAGATTTAGTAATGCAATATAAATTTATCCTATAAGAGCTCACAATGACCACTTCTAATGGTCTTCCCTATTAGGAGCATAGAAATGACTGTTAGGTCCACCTTGTTAAAAGATTTTGTACAATACAATAAGAAATGCAACTCAGTTAAGAGATTTAAAGAAAGGACTGCTAGGTACACCTTGTTAACAGATTTTTCTGATCCACCTGTGAGAATGAACCAGTTGATGATCTAATCTATGCAACAGTGATTGTTGAATAAGATCCTTTGAATATAACTGATCACCTAAATGTGATAGATAAGACCCTACTATCCTGAATACATCTGCATTTAAATCAAACTGCCATTCGCATGCCTTATGCATACATAATCATATTCATTATCTTCTCATATATTCTTCATATCATATTAGATAAAACAAACTATCTTACATATATATCTTTATCCAACAAATAACTCTATAAGTCGACTTGCAATAAACAAAATTATATTTAACAATATATGCAAAGTCGGCTTCAAAATGTCACTCGATTCCAAAAGACTACTCAGGTGATAAACTGTCATTCGGGTGATGCTGAACACTCGAGTGACACTGTATACTTAGGCAACACTAAATACTCAAGCAACACTAAATGACTAAGTATTTTGACACTAATTGACAATATGTCTTTCCATAAGGTCTACAATCTCCCCCTTTAGCATTAGTGATAAAAACACTTATCATTAAATTCTATATCTGATATGTCAAAACTCCCCCTTACTCATTACTCAAGTTTTGACACTGCCTTTGTTGCTCACGTCCAATTGACTTTGTTTTATTATTTTTCAAAATTGTTACTGTAAAGTATATCTTCTTCACTAGTCACTGTAAATGAGATATTTACAATGATATTTTCCCCTTTTTGTAGAATGATACTTTCCCCCTTGTTTTTGACAAGAATGCCAAAAAGTGACATTTATAGGGTTATCCCGAAGTAGGATAGAAAATCACTATGTACCTTCTAAATTTGAGACAAAGTGTTGTCCCAATTGTCTTGTATCACCTTCAAGATGTGCAATTCAACTTGTAGTTCTACAGATAGTTCTATCATTATCTCGACCACTCGGAAGTTGTTTTTATGAATGAGTGTCTTAGCATGTGTTATGCATTTCTACACTCCATCCATGTGTGGTAGAAGCTGGCTCTAGATTGTTGTAAGAGATTCTCTGATCCTTGCTTCTTCTCTCAACACTTCACCCTGTAAATCAGTAAGATACTTTATTTTCGTGAAGTGAGCAGAACTGGTGCTCAGGTCAAGTGCTAACTGCCTTGCACTTTCCTTCATGTCTGCATCAATCTTTACTAACTTATTCTTGATTTCCATAGTAAAGTTAGAGGAGTCACTCAAATTTACAAATAGCGATACCAAATGTTTCACAATGGTTTCTAGAGTGCTGATGATCTTTGTAAGTTGCACCTGGTCAATTGCAATCTTCTTTGCAATGTTCTTTAGATCCTTGTTCTCAAATTTATTCTCTTCCTTCTCAAGTAACTTCTCCTGAACATTCATATCTGTGTTGAACTTGTGGATAATATCAACAATTTGGTCCATTATTGAGTCACTCTCATTGACTTCAGTCTATAATGCATCTACAAATATGCCTTTAACATCTTCAAGTACTTTATTCCTTTGTCTTTCCTCTCGGAGTTTTTGCTGTGTGGCTCTTTTCTTCTGCAGTTATCCCAAAATATCCATTTTCTCTATAGATAGTTTGGATAGATCCCAATTAGGAATAACAATCTCTTTATCTAGACCGATCTCATCAGTAATTACTTCCTTAGACTTAGGACTCGGTGAAGGAACAATTTTCTTACCTACCTCATCCTTTTCTTCAGTACTCAATCCAATTAGGCTATTGATTGTTACAGTACTAATTTTTGGATCAATATTTACTGATGAATCAGTAGTTGAAATGTCTACCTTGGCTTTCTGTGACTCGGGTGGGCATGTCTCCATAGTGAGATGAGTCTCTTGCTCAGTCTTTGTATGTTTAGATGTAGATTCTACAACCTTGTCTTTGCTTGAAGTTACAATATTGTGTATAGGAGATTGGGGTAGTGATGCCATTACCTCAACTGCAATCTGTCCTACATTGAAATCTTTAATAGTCTGTACCTTCGGTAGAGTATCATTATTTCCTTGTGTTGGAGGGTCTATACTCGGTACTTCTTCCTTCACATTGCCTTATGTTATCTCAAATATTTATTTCCACACTAATGTGGCAGACTAAGATACTTCTTCTATGGTTTTTTTCTATATTTGGAATGCCTTGAATCTAGGGGTGTGATTATTCTCATAGTTTCTCAAGGCCTATTTTACTTCTTTGCCTTTCATTGTAGGCATGATCTGCTTCAATGTTTCTTCCCTTATATCTCTTTCAATCTGTACTGCATTCTTCCAATGAATAGATATTGCCTTAAATAAGTCTTCAATCATATAACTCTTCAACTTGGAAGGGTCATATTTCCACTTTACCATCTTCTCCATGACTGCTTTCTCAATCTTCTTCTTTTATTCTTCTGACCTAGAAGCATACTTCAATGACTTCGAAGAACTCATGGCTTTTCCTTCTTTAAGGTCTTAATTTTCTGATCAAGTGGGGCTATTGGTTTAGTGAAGACCACAATATCTTCTTCATCATCATCCTCATTATCACTTAGTATAATTTTTCTCCTTGATCTCCTTAGGGTGAAAATAGGAGTAGTGCCTTTATCCTTTTTCTATCTAGGTGTTGTCTTTCTCTTCTTTTGTGGAGGTCTAACATCAATTATTTCCTTTTTACATTCAATTTCCTCTATCTTTGTTGTATCCTCTATTTTAACCGCATCCTCTTTACTCTCAGATATGGTAGGAGAGTCAGAGTTATTGCCATACTTCTTCTTGAATATATCAAGTCTCTTCCTTCCTCTCTTCAATATTTTAGGAATCTCAATCTCCAAAGATATCCTACTCTTTTCTTCCTCATATGTTGTAAAGTAAGGTGCCTTTGGATTGACAGGTTCATTCACAAGATCCTCTATGAAATCATAAGTGTCGTTATTGTTAACTTCATATGGTAGGGTTTGTACCCATGCAAGCCTAGGCTTTACTGCTTGTATATACACTTTATCACAATCAACTAGAAAACATATTTCATCTTTGTACTTCTCAGCTAGTTGTTTGGGAATTCTTTATCTACTCCATCTTTTGATTGGAAATCTCAAAGTATCCATCCATAATGCTATCAAATTTATCTCCTAACTAAACCATGAATTCATTAATTTTATGGATGATTGGTCTTGAAAGAATTGATCAAACTCAATTCTACACAACCCAAGAAGAACCTGTTAGCCTATAACCTGTTACAAGAGAAGAAAAATGGAGACAAAAGAAAAGTGCTCTCAAATGTAAAAAATGCATAAGCGATAATGAAAAAGTACAAAGCTCAACCTTATAAAAGGTGAGATAGAAACCCTAAAGGGAAAAACTAGGTTTCACATTATTAATTAATAATGCACCTAAATGAAGCTTAAGTAACTAGAGTAATAGGAACTTATATAATTAAATCAACATGATTTAATTAATAAGCATAAAGTAATAATACTCTAACACCCCCCTTAAGCTAAACACAGGGAGAAAGCTGACCTAGCAAAACTATGAAAGAAAGAAATGGGTCCCGGCAACAAGGCTTGATCAGGTACCCAGTACAAAGAAATCTCTATAAACTAGAGACAAAGGAGAAAACCCAGTGGGAAAAAATCCTCTCCAGAAAGATATATAAAAGCAAGCAAAGACAAGAAGAATGACTTCAAGAGACTCTCTCAAAGCCATGAGTACAATGTGTGCTGCCAACCCCCCCGTGAGAGAGGGTCGAGGCTCCAAAGCCCCCCTATAATGAAAGAATCCTTGGATCAATGAACAAACCACTGTGACTCCAATGTAGAGGAATGAAAGTCAGTGGACACTGTTGAGGGAACCTCGAAAGCTGAGGTGTCACTGGAAGGCTGAGATGATGCTCAAAGGAGTAGACACAAGGATCCTGAAAGGGAATCCCCAATGTAAGTGGTATGACAGGTGGGCTGACACTGTCATCAAAGAGGAGATGAATGTCCTCTGTAGAGTCCTCAACAACTACACCTGGTGGCTCAATGAATGGAGTTGGAGGGTCAAGCAATGCTGAAGAAGAATCCTACTGAAGAGAAAAGTATGCCTCAGGATGTGGTGTGGCAGTCACAACACTGGTCTTGGGAACAACACAAAGGTTCAAGCGACCTGACTGCACCTCATGATGCTCTCTCGAAAGAGGAGAGCTGTACTCCAACAATGGAGATGGTGGACTAAAGTGAGAGAAGGTGTAGAGATGGGTGGAATGATCAACTATCCCTATAGAAATAATGCCTCCTATTGCACTATCCCTGATGAAGGTTGAATCTGTCGTGAAATCAATTGTCTTCCCTGACCCACTACGTGTAATCTGATAAATTGAGAGAAGGTTTGCAGATAGAGATGGAACATACAATACATCATTGAATGTGCCATCCTGAATGCTGACCAAACCTGTCCCGCAGACTGTCTCTATAGTGTTATTCCCCATGAGAATATGAGGAATAGGAGAAGCCTCAAAACAAGAGAACAAATCCTGAGAAGATGCCATATAGTGAGAAGCACCTGAATCCAGTATCCAAGGGACCTGTGAAGGGGATGCAATAGATGCCCGTAATGCATGACCCTATCGAAATGTCAAAGATGTGGAAGAAGACTGAAAAGCAGACCCCTATGACCTAGAAGAGGATGGAGAGGAAACATTGCTCATCTGAAGAAGAGCTTGCAAATCTGAAATCTATTTTTCATAGCCATCGAATCTCTTTTGAAAACAAGTTGACTCATCATGAGCTCCCTTTTGACAATAGGAACATGTGGAGTTCTGAGTCTTCCATTTCTCCTTCTTAGAAGAAGATGGTGGGCCAGTAGAGTGCTGAGAAGAGGAATTAGATATCTGCTTCGGCTTCAGCTTCTGTGTATCCTGAGATGACTTGGAAAGAAATGCTTGTGACTGTGAACCTATAAGAGAATCCATCTAACTAAGCTTGGACTACTCACGAGTTAACTTGTCATAGAAGGTCTCAAAAGAGGGCATAACATGATGTGCACCTAGTGCATCCATAATGGAGTAGAAGGTAGAAGTGAAAATCTGATAAGGACCACGAAGCTTTAAGAGTATCAGAAAGATACACTCATCATCTGACTTCATCTTGCCAGCAACCTGTAAAATAGAACGAAGAGACTTGAACTTCATCAAGAAGTCCTCAATGCTGGTGAATGATTCAGGTACCAAGGAGGTGAACTTTACATCTATCTAGAGAATCCTGAATTGATTGATGGTGCCAAACAAGGTGGAAAACTTGTCCCACATATCCCTGGGTGTGGTTAGACCATCCAGGTGGAACAATAACCCATCTGAAATATTCATGGCAATGAGGCCCATTGCCTCATCCATTCAATTTTTGTGCATAAGAGCCTCATAAGGCCTCTGAAGAACTGGCTGAACTGTATCTAGGCAGGACCATAAACCTCATGACATGAGGAGTCTGGTCATTTGTGGCTTCCACACATGGTAATTATGTGGAGTGAGAAGCTCAACAGATGTTGTGTCTGCCATAGTGCCCTGTGCTTTGACTGATTTTTGAATTATGTTTTCTTTCAGAACTAGACAGAAGATGAAGAAGGGGTATCATTTTACGTGACACAATGTTTTGTTTTTTTGAGATAAATGACAAAAAAGGAAGAAATAACACCCCCACAATCGATAAAACCCAATTCTAGTACAATTCTGAAAGTTTGAAAGAAAGAAAGAGCAAGAAATGCTTTAGAGTGTAAATTTGTGTACCTTGACTTTGAAGCTCAAAAATGGAATCAAAATGGAAGAATCAAGAAATGAAACCTATACCAATGCGACGGGCTCGGAAAGACCTTTTTGTCGATATACGATATGTCAAATTTTGAGTCTGTATGAGCCTTGTAGGGCCAAAAAAGCACAAGTACCCCCAAAATGCAAGCTCATTGGAAAAATACAGTCCTGACAAAAAAATTGACGTTCAAACGCCTGTCACTGTCCATGAGAAAAAAATTGACGGCCATCGGAGGGTACGCCAGAAAAAATTTTCTGACCACTGGAAAACATAATTTTTGCCAGAAAATTTGAAAGCCTGCTGGAAAAATATTTTTCAGCCGCTGACGTCACTGATAACGTCAGCCCTGCGTAGGAGGTGGCTGGCCGGTGGCTGGTCGGTGGTGCTGCGGCGGCTATGAGGTGGCACGGTGGCAGCGTGCCCTAATTGCGCCAAAAAATGTGAAAAACTTGCATGTTTTTATTTTTTTAATTTTCCGGCTTGGAAACCATGTCTGTACGGCCCTAGAAGGCCAAAACAAATTTGCCACATGCTCTGGTGTCCAAATCAAACATGTTTTATATGAATCCTTAGGTTTTTGGGCCTTTCAGACTCAACCATGAGGTTGGTTTTGGTCCAAAATTCTCCAAAAAATAAAGACCCCCAGAACCAATAAATAAAAAACTCTAAAAAATAGAAACCCTTCAAGCTCAAAAAATCTTTAAATCAAGAACAAGCAGCCACAGATCTGAGCTCTGATACTATGAAAGAATTGATCAAGCTCAATTCTACACAACCCAAGAAGAACCTGTTAGCCAATAACCTATTTCAAGAGAAGAAAAATGGAGATAGAAGAAAAGTGCTCTCAAATGTAAAAAATGCATAAGCGATAATGAAAAAGTACAAAGCTCAACCTTATAAAAGGTGAGATAGAAACCGTAAAGGGAAAAAATAGGTTGCACATTATTAATTAATAATTAATTAATAATGCACCTAAATGAATCTTAAGTAACTAGAGTAATAGGAACTTATATAATCAAATCAATATGATTTAATTAATAAGCATAAAGTAGTAATACTCTAACAGGTCTATCCTGTTGGAATTATGTTATATTTGTCATCAGTGAAAACACTTATTCGATTCTGTATGCTTACCGAGCTCATCACTCAGTCCACAGCTTATACCGAGCATTCAGTAATCACCTTGGAAAGCTCAGCGGTTAAACAGTTCAAACCAAGTAGAACAATAGTCACCGAGCATATGAACAGTTCAGCAGTGTTTACCGAGAAGAGCAACATTTACCGAGCAGACGGTAGTCACCGAGCTTCACCGTTACTACTGAGTCACCAGCGGTTACCGAGTGACACTATACCTACCGAGTCACCAGCGGCTACCGAGTTCCAAGCTACACTTTGGGACTAGTATGGACCGAGCTTCTACTCTTACCGAGAGCATGACGATGCCGAGTATTGTAGTGGATGCCGAGTATCAGAAGATCACCGAGCCAGCTTGAGGAACCCGAGCTTCTACCGACTCAGTAATATTTTGTTCACTTATGCAAGGCCGACTTAGGAATAATTTTATGTTATTATTTTGTATTTGGCTGACCTTGTAAATTGTAAATATGAGAACGGTATATATATGTATTGTAATATACCATTTCAAATGCGAAAAAAAAAGTGTGTGAAATAAGAGTAATAAGCAGAGACTGCAATAAGGCAGCAGAGCAGAG
>MU224984.1:1831426-1842203 GCA_018584345.1 Thuja plicata
TTAACAGGGTAGACTTAACAGTCTTTTGTAAATCTCCTAACAGAGTGCATACTTTATTGTATGTTTGTAAATCCTCTAACAAGGTGGACCTAGCAGTCCAAATTGCTTCTAACAGGGCAGATCATCAAAAGTGATCATTTTAAGCCTTAACCGGCCAACTTTATACTGCAGTATCAAAGTTTTGTGGGCACCATCCCCACCCCATTTTTACTTTCTATTTGGAAGGTTTCTGGGTCACCAAATCTTTGTGTTTATGGGTTATGAATGATTATATTTTCATGCTTGCAGTAGATTAGATGAATGAATGGTTAAATATATACAAGTGCAGAAATGACTTAAAGTTTTAAGAGTTACTGATTCACCCCTCCCCTCTCAGTAACTTGGTTAGTCTTGATTATTTCCAACATATCCTTCTTCCATGCTACTGTTCCTTTAGAGGGAAAGAACTTCTCAACATAAAAGAGTATGTAGATTGGAATAGAACCAAACTTACATGAATTGATTTTGGATACTCGGATGCTCTCCATATTCTTTTTGAACTGAGTGAGTTGCAATTCTGTTAGGTCGAATACCAGATTCTTCTTTACTACTTTGTAAGCTAGGTCAACAGCTTCGCATGAAACATTGTTGGGTCTGCTCGAGCTATATATCTTGTGGGCTATCACATGAATGCCAAATTTCAGTCTCATGCCTCTGCCATCCCACTCAGCAAGAGTTAACTCAACTAATTCATCTCTAGTTAGGGTTTCGGTAGCTTTTGGTTTGTCTAGCATAGCAAATCCGGTGACACGGTGAATTATCTACTTAGTGATCTTCATAGGATGATCCAACCATAGTTGCATGTCATTGACATGAATAAGAACATATCTCATCCATTTTGTTTGAAAGTCCCTCAGCATATGCATGATATGTGTTAAACCCTTGGTTTCGAGGTGCTTATGCTCGGGCTTCAGATTCCCGTCGGTACATAATTTATCATAAGCTTGATTCATCTCACTAGTTGCAAGCTCTTGTATGTTGCAGTAATAGAAGTTGCGAATGTCATTAACCAGTAACATGCTTGGAGGAATTAGGGAATGAGATCCCATTGGGTCTATCTCCTTTGCAACTGTCAGATGAATTTTGAAAACTGAAGGATCTTAGATTACATTCCTTACTAGCATCTCAGAACCTTTCTTCACCTTGCTGCTGGAAGTGGATTCCATATTGCTCGGATGAAATGATCAAACTCCCATTTCAATCATGAATTTGCACTAAATTTCTAAGGGATCTTAATTGACTTGTAAAATGAAAGCTTTGTAAGAAATACTCTTTACAATCCTTCATATATAAGAGATTTTCAACCATTAGATTATTTCATTAAATGCTCCATACATAGTAGCTGGTGTGACTCAGGTGTTTCTCCAAGATTCACTCGAAAGCTCGGGTGAAACTAACTTTCCAATTATCAATACTACCTGACCCAGCTCGGGTGAGCTAGAGTGACTCGGGTGTAACTAACATTCTAACTTAGGTTGAACTCAAATATGTCCTCATGCATCAATATGTGGATATGGAATATATTGCTTATCTGGAATTGATGTTGGATGGCTTGTTTTGCATAGTTCCAGTCATCTCCTTACTTTCTTATTCTGTAATGATAGATGCACACATCTCACTATTTAGGGTGTCATTAGATCCTTCATTGCTTTGATCTGAATTATCTAAGGATTTCCTTACTCATTTTTTGCTCATTTGAGTTTTGATTTTAGAGACTTTGGCTTTACCATTCTCCAAACCAGTATCAACTTTTTCTCTGTTCATATAATTCTTGCTTAGATAACCGAGTTGCTTGCACACATAACATCTCTTAGTAGGATCTCTTTTCATGAAGTGAGTCTTCATACAATTTGCACCATTGTGTCCATATTCATCACAGTGACAACATCTGTACCAAGTGTTGTAATCTAAACCAAAAATTGCCTTGGCTAATTGTTCAACAGGATTCTAATTCTTAGTTTTGCACTCACAATATTTATGACCTTGTTTGTTTCATTTGTAGAATTTCCCTTCAAACTTAGGTTTCTCTTTGCATTCACTTTCTCTATGTCCATGTTTGTTGCAACTGTAGAATTTTCCATTAAATTTTGACTTTCCATTGCTCCAACATTTATTTGATGTACGCCTTGTCTTACCATAATGATTGCATGTAGGTTTGGTGTTCCTTTGAGCTCCTTTCTATGAGGATTCACCTTGTTCAGTATAACCTAATCTAGTCTGTCCATGATGTCTGAGTTCTATTGCGTTATACATGCTAGTTTGTGAATTCATCATACTTTAATTTGTTTGCTTCTCAGTATTAAGGTCATTCTGCAGTCTTTCATTTTATGTCTTTAGATTGACAACTTCTTGTGTTACATTGTTGAGTTTACTTACCAAATCAGTTTGCTAAATTGACAAGCATTGAATTTCATTTTCTTTTTCTACTAATATTGTACTAAACAATATTTTATCTTCTTGTGCTATATTTCTATCATCTTCTTCTTTTTTCTTTAGTTCCATGACTTCACACATTCTGATTGAGTGAACTTCCTGTTCTCTTTTCAATTTTCTGAATTCTTCATGTAAAGAGAGATTCTTTGTAATCAAGTCTTCAATGGTTGCATCAGCTTCTTCTGAGCTTCTATCTTTGCCAAATTCTTAAATTCTTTCTTCTATATAGTTCTTTTCATCCATCTGTACTGCTAATTATTTTCTTCTCTTTAAAGAAAGAGAGAGGTGCTCCTTAAGTATTATGATCTGATCCATGGCCACTTTAAGATCTATCTTTTCATTCTCAGTGGCTTTCTCCAGTCTGTAGGTTTCCATATCCTCTAATAAGAGAATATAGATAAGAGAACCGATGCTTTGATACCGATTGTTTGAATTATATGATGTGCCCAGTGATTGAGAGGCGAGGGGGGGGGGTGAATCAAGAACCAATAAAACTTAATCCTTTTAATCCACACTTAGATTAACTTTTTTTTTTTGCATGCATATAAATTGAAAGTAAAGAATCATACAGAACACATAACACAATATTTGGTTACCCAGAAACCTTCCAAAATAAAGTAAAACTGGGGTGGGGATGATACCCACATGATTTAGTACTGCGGTATAAATTTAGCATGTTAAAGCTTACAATGATCACTTCTAATGGTCTGCCCTATTAGGAGCATATAAAGGACTGTTAGGTCCACCTTGTTAAAGGATTTTTTACAATACAATAAGTAATGCAACTCAGTTAAGAGATTTAAAGAAAGGACTATTAGGTCCACCTTGTTAAAGGATTTTTCTGATCCACCTGTGAGAATGAACCAGTTGATGATCTTCTATGTGCAACAGTGATTGCTGAATAAGATCCTTTGATTATAACTGATCACCTAAATGTGATGGATAAGACTCTATTGTCCTGATTACTTTTGCACTTAAATCAAACTACCATTCGCATGCCTTATGCATACAAAATCATATTCATTATCTTCTCATATATTCTTCATATCATATTAGATAAAACAAACTATCTTACATATATATTTAGCCAACAAATAACTCTATAAGTTAGCTTGCAATAAACAAAATTATATTTAACAATATATGCAAAGTCGGCTTCAAACTGTCACTCGATTCCAAAAGACTACTCGGGTGATGGTAAACACTCGGGTGACACTGTATACTCGGGCAACACTGAATACTCAGGCAACACTGAATGACTAAGTGTTTTGACACTAATTGACAATATGTCTTTCCATAAGATCTACACTTGGTGCCATAATGAGGGTCATATTGGTAAGTTTTTCAAGTTCTTCATTTTTATTTCTATGTCATTATATATTTTTTGTTATCTTTTGTATCTTCTAAGAGATCATTAGCTCGATATGGCCAAAAATATAATCAATAGGCTCGAGGCCTTGGCTGAAGCAAATGCTCATGCTAGTGAATAATTTCAAGTTATTCATGACAAGATAATATTAGAAGTATTTGAAAACCTTTTGAATAGGCTCAATAATTAGGCAAATATTTAGGAGAAAATTCAAGAGTTCTGAGATTTTTTTTCCTCTAAGGAGGAAAAGAAAGAGATCCTATGTGTCAATGATAAAATTAAAAGCAACCAAGAGGACCTGAGAAGAAATTTGAAAGTGGTGATTGCTTTTAGTAAATAATTGATGGCCAAGGCTTTTGGCTCGCTTCATATTCTTCAAGATGAATTAGAGCATAATAAAGATAAATGGAAATGGAACGATATAGTGTATGGCTTGGTGATGGAGGTTGAGATTACTCTAACCCTTCAATAATGTAATAAAAAGGGATCATTTTTTTTAATCTATTGAAGGAGCTTAACTAGGAGTGGAAGACTATTATGTGCGCTTCTCTTTAGGATATGCTTTTGTAGGCATTTTTAAAAATCTTTTTAGCTTCTTATTTGTTTTGTTTTTGGTTCTTTTTTTTTTTTTTTTTTCTAATTGCTTAGCTATTATTTTGTAAAGTGGTATCATCCTTGTTAGTCCCCTTCTCTTCCGCGTTTTTTGGTTTCTTGTATCAGTTTTGGACCTCTCCCAATTTATCTAAGAAAAATATGATATTCTTTAGCCTTGTTTTGATTTTATCAATAGAAAAACTAAATCACTAATGAATGTTATTTCTCTTGGCTTACATGCACTTGATAAAAATTAAATGGTGTATCACATGTTAAGTCTTTAAAAAAATGGAGCTACATTGCATGAGAATATTCTAAAAATTATGAATATATTAAATTAGGTGGAAAATTTTCATTCTTCTTTCCAAATTGATTACTTTTATTTTATATATGACATAAAGAAACATGAAACATGTTTCTGGATCAATCACAATCAAGTGAAAAATTGCTCTTAATTTTATAGAATACATACATAGAAAATGATCATATCTTACCTTATCATTAGTATTTTTAGTAGAATTACAAACTTCTTAGCCTCGATATGTTAGCCAATAGGATATTACTCTTGCACATACAAAAAAGAAAACATAGTGATTTAAAAAAATTCAATTTTCTAAGCTTTTAAGATCAACCTTAGAATTAACTTAGTTAGGTTTTAATTAGGTTTGATGCAAGCTTATTTTATTTTCTTTATTATCATATTATTTGATGCATTAGTTAATCTTATCTAAATGTATTTCTTTATTTTATAAAACTATCATTTGATATATATATATATATATATTAGCAAAAATGGACAAGTCCATTATAATTTTATTAATAGAACTACTTCGGAAAGGATCCAGGAGGAAAGAAGTAGTAAGAAAACCTCCCATCTTTGCCAACATAATCAGAAAAGATACGAGACTGAGTCAAAAATTCTGTCACCTTACAAGCATGCGAGAAGCAATGAGTTGAAAACCCCACAATCCACACCAAACTACCCAATAAAAAACCTATACCCTCTATACATATCGACTACACTACTATCATAAAAGTGTAACCCCCAGAATGCAAAAATCCAGTGAAAGGGTTATCTATATGCAGATAGACATGGCCCGGTTAGGATTATCACCCAAAAACACAAATGAAGGAAACCCAAAAAATACCCCCAAAAAACTTATAATATTGACCAAACATCATATCAACCCCTAGGCTTAAACAAGCCATGGCAGTGGTAGGGAAACGTGCAAATGTGTCGATATGACACAGAATCTAGAGTGGCCGACTGTGAGTCTACAGGAGCATCATCGTGTGGTGGGGGGGGAACATCCAATACCTCATCTTGTGAGAATGCCATAATAGATTCCATGCTATCAAAAAGGGTGTATGCATCCGCCATTGTAGATGTAGGGATAAACTTGACCAGGTTCGCCGTGCTCTGCCTGAAGGAAGTCAAATCCCTTTTTGTCATGCCAAGCTTGAAAGCATCGTACAACTTGACATAAGCTATATCCTTATCCAGCCTGCTAGGTGGGAAGAGGCCACCGACCCATGCTCGCGAGTCCCGGAGATCATACCCATAAATTGCTCTATGAATATCCTCTGCCGATGCAAAATCCTTCTTAACCACTTTCGCAGCCATCTCCATGAAGGGAATATAATCCTGTGACATATCATAGAAATTTGAAAGATAAATTGATAAAACCTGTAAATGAAAGATGCTCATGGTAGAAGATGAGAACAAGACATTTTCCCTAATAACCCTCCGAACAGCATCGACAATGGCGTCTGGTAGCGGTTTGAAGATGACTCGCATATGGTGAGAAATATAGTCATCGGGGATTGGGCACTCCCAGTCATGCATGGGGAGCCAAATGCGCAAGTTTAAGGCCCTATAGTCCATAGAAGCTTAGAACTATATACCTAGAAAAAACAACCGAGGAAAATGAGCTATGCCAGAAAGCTGAGACCAGAAGAAAATCCTAAAAGAACTGAATGACACTCGTAAAGAGGTTGTGGTTAGAATAATGAATGAACTGACACCCATTCCCACAAGTGGTGATGCATCCATCAGTCTATAATGTCTTAGGAGTAGACTTACCACAACCCAAAGAAACACCTCAGCATAGAAGCGAATACACAGCATCGGCGAAGTACAAAGCCATGTGAAAAACCCATAAAAATGTACTACCACACACTGCAAGGTGATGTCAAAAAGCCTAATTCCCCTAATGAGGAAAAAAGGATTTGTTCATTCCCAATGCACCAAATCAGGAGGAAATCCTGACAACAAGTGTGTAATGAAGTCATGATGTAAAGTCATGTGAGGTGTGAGTAATCACTGATTAAACATGAGAGCACGTGGATTCCTCACTGAATTCAGTTAGAGAACAATTATCCTCCAAATTGACTTCTTTTACCACCCATTTATGTCCCAATTCAGAATTAAGGGATCTCATAAGTGTATCATTCTCCCACGAAAAGGAGCCACTAACCAAATTGACCCCTTTATTAGCAAGCCAATCTGCCAAACTATTAGCCTCCCTATAGCAATGTGAGATTTTCAATTCTAAAAAATGTGTGAGCAGGTTCCTCACATCCTGGAGAATATACTGAATTTGCCAGCTGGGAGACCATTGGATGGAGAGAGCCAAGGTGATGATTTGGGAGTCACCCTCAATGTGAAGGTATTGAACACTAAGTGTTACAGCTAGAGATATGCCCATAAAAAGAGCCCGGGCTTCCGCTATGTTGTTGGAACCACTAGGAATTTTCGCGCATGCTACTTTTAACACTTTTAAATTTGAGTCACGCAGGATGAAACGTACCCCAGAAGCTCTTAGGTTTCCCTTTGAGGCCCCATCGAATTTAAGTTTCATGAAGGGGGATCAGGGGGCTCCCACTTAACATCCCTCCAAAGATCATCTTTACATTGTTTCCCAATAAGAACACCTTTGAATGGAATGACAATGGCGGGCCAAGAATTCATAATCCTCAAATCATGGGAGGAAAACGTAGAGGAGAGTGACTTAGAGCGAAGTGAATATGAGTTGACTATCTTAGCCATCAATTTTTCAATTGTGATACACAGTTTATCCATGGAGCATTTTTCCTTTTAGAATATTCGTTTGTTCCTTTCCTACCATATTGACCACGTAATAGCTACAGGAGCAATTCTCTAAATGTGAGCAAAGAAAGAGTCTTTATGCAAAAGAGGCCATTTTTCAAGAATTCCAGCAAGGGTTGCTGATAATGGGCCCTGCCAGCCCAATCTACCAAGAATCCAGTACCAAATATCTTGGCAAAGGTGCAAACCGCAAAGAGGTGATCCGCATTTTCTTGTTTATCATCCAATAGAACACACTTAAAAGAATCTGATATACCCAGCCTACATAGCCGATCACTAGTAAGATTTCTCTTAAGAATGGCCAACCAAAGGAAAGATCCTTCTTTTGGAAGGACAACTGAATGACAACAAAATTTGAAGAGGTTTTCATATGGATGTCGAGAAGAGCCAATAAGGGATTTGTATCCCAATTGAACAAAGTATCTACCCGTAGGGGTGAAAGACCAACTAAGCCTGTCAGTCTTCATGTTGATATGCAAAGTACGCTGACACATAATGGTTTAAATTAAGTCTCTTTGATCCTGAGGAATATCAATTTGAGAGAAGCTTTTCCACACAATCTCCGCTCCAAAAGCTGCCAGGGATTGCAGAAAATAATCTCTAACCTTCATCCCATATTGTTGCTAGAGGAGGATCTTGGTAGAAGGAAGAATGCCCGTGACAAAAGCAATGTGGGGGAGACCATTCCAAAAGTCATCCCAGAAATCTGCTTCCTCCCCAGAGTTGATGATCTAAGATAGATGTGGCAGAATGATTCTTCTGCACTTCATAACAAAATCCCACATAGCCGATCCTAGGGGAGGATTCATAATAGTAAAAATGCGAGCCAGGTTCTCCCCATCCAAATATTTCAAACGGATGATCCTGGCCCATAGGGAGCTTGGGTTTTAATAGTAGTTCTAGGAAATTTTAGCACCGAGGCTAATGTTCCTCTCATGAATGTTTTGTAATCCCACCCCTCCATCATCCTTAGGAAGTGTTATCTTATCCCATGAAACTAGAGGAATTTTTGAGACCCTAAATTAACTTTCCAAATAATGTTCTTGAGGCTTCTTCTGATTTTTTCTATAACTACCCTGGGAGCCAACAGTACAGACATGATGTAGTTTTGTATGGAAGAGAGAATTGATCTGACAAGCAAAATTCTCCCTGATGAAGAAAGCCATATGGCCTTCCAACAAGCGATCCTCTCTAATATGGACTGGATTACTTGGTCCCAAAAGGAGGCCTAGCACATACCTTGGAAAAGGGGAATTCCCAGATACTTGTTCAGGATATGGGCAACCTCAAAGCCCAGCAACTTTGTGATATCTCCCTGAATATTCTTAGGTAGATTGAAGATGAAAATCTGTGACTTCTTGATGTTGAGCTTCTAGCCTAAGAGATCACAATATTCCCAAAGGATATCTCTAATAACTATGGCCTCCTGAATGGATCTGTCTGCATATAAAAGTGAATCATCAACAAATAATATATGTGTAATAGAGAGTTACGAGTGGTGGAGCGAAATGCCCGTCAGCGAACCCTGAAGCTGTTTGAAGGAAATTAGTCTACTCAACCCTTTAGCCATGATGATGAAGAGAAAAGGGGAGAGTGAGTCCCCTTGATGAAGATGAAAAAAACCGCATGGAGACCCATTGATAAGAACAAAATAATTTAGCTCCCGTAACACAAGCGATGATCCATTTAATCCATTTTTTGTGAAACCCCATTTTGAGCATCACTTTTTTGAGATAATCCCAGCTTACTTTGTCATACACCTTCATCATATCCAGTTTAAGGATCATGGATTTGAGGCTTTGAACCTTGATATAATGTATAATTTTGTGTGCTATGAGGGCCCCTTCCACCATGTCCTTCCCTAGAACAAAGCCACCTTTCTGTTCTGAGATGATCTTTGGTATAATTTTACCAAGGCAGACTGAGATTGATTTGGTAATAATTTTGTAAATGGTATTACACAGTGAGATTGGCCTAAAATCTGAGAAGGAATCCTGATGAGCGCCTTTAGGAATTAATGTGAAAAAGGGGTTATTGAAAGGCTTAAACAATCAAGAGTGGTGTCGCCTTGATTCCTCCACTGCCTCAAAGATGTCACATTTCATAAATTCCTAGCATTTCTAAAAGAAGAGAGGAGTAAGGCCATCCGGGCCTGGGGCCTTATCTGCCTTCATAGCAAAAATTGAAGATTTAACCTCATCTAATGTGAAGGGGTGCATCAGAAATTTGTTATCTGCTCCGGATATCAATTCTAGAATGAAGTTGAGGTAGGGATCAATAGGCGAATCCAAGCTGACCGGGCAGCTAAGGAGGCAATTGAAGAATTGGGTAGCCTCCTACTGGATATCCTTTCCAGCCTTTAAAGTATTACCATTCACATCCTTGATTTGGAAAATTGCATTTTTTTGCCTCTTAATTTTTTCCAAAGCATGAAAGAAAGTCGTATTCCGGTCCCCTTCAGACAACCATAACTCCCTCGACCGTTGTCTCCAATAGGTCTCCTCTCTGAAAATAATTTCTTCTAGTCTTTCTTGGATGGATTTTCTAGTATCATATACTTGTTGTGTCAATCCATTATGTATTATGTGTTCATTCCACCCATCCAATTGGCTTTGAAGGCTGTGTTTTTCTGCAAATATATCCCCGAAGCTAAGTTGATTCCATTCCTTAATTTTTGCCTTTATGAATGTCAGCTTGTTTGCTAGTTGAAACATTTTGTAACCCTTAACCACCGGGCATTGAGACCACCAAGTCTGGAGTAGCTGGAAGAACTGAGGATCCCTAAACCACATCCGTTCAAATTTAAAGTAAGATCTTGGTTTAAAAGATTTGCTGCCCAATTCAATTTCTAGTGATACTGCGAAGTGGTCCGACCCTGTTATGGATGAGATATTAGACTGGCAGTTGCCATTAGACATTAACCATTGTGAATTAAGAAGGAATCTATCTAGATGTACTCCCACAAAGTGAGTACTCTTCCTCTAGTTAGACCACCTATTATATATAAATACGTAGATAAATATATTAGTTACTATTTTATTAAACATTGTGTAAATATCTACTAATTTGTAGATTAATTTTAATTCTCAATATTAAAAAAAATTTGAAAAATTCATTATCAAGATTAAAAAAAAACATGATAAAAGACATCACTAAATAGACTTGAACATAAAATTGTCTTTGTTATTTATTTTTCTTAATTGTATTTACATGAAAATCAAAACCCTGCAAAA
>MU224984.1:1843122-1853954 GCA_018584345.1 Thuja plicata
TGGTGGATGAGTGTGACTCGGTCTCTGGGTGTGATGAGGACCACGACCACCAACCCCCTTGCAACAACAACATCGTGGATGCATCTCCAGCGGTATGGAAGGCCTTGGGAGTCCACAATCCTGATGATGTTGGCGAGATGAGCATCACATGGTCTCAGACTTAACCTGTTTCGTGCCCCTTAATTTCGTCTATCTCTTCGTCGTGTACTGTGTTTAAACTATTAGTCATGCACTCTTATTTCTTTCTCCATAATCATGTACTCATATCCATTGTATAATATGCTCTTCATTGTAATCTTAAAGGTTGATTTAACTGGATTCTGGTTCCGATTTCCAAAGGTTGATTTAACATTATTAATTTATCGTTCATCAACAATCAACAATGTTAAATACTAGCACATGCACGTTTGAAGGCGGGTCCAAGGGTTATGCCGATCATATTATATATTAAATGATGTCGCTGTATTAATGTCAAATTTTTTCGTGTGTGCCACGATGTGTTGGATAAAATTTACAAATCATTTGTGTCCATCGTAGTGCAGACTCTCGGTAGTGTAGATTCTGCAAACCGATAGTACTAATTTGTGGTCCCCGGAGCATTTATTCTAACCACAACTGACCATTTCCTTTCAGTAGACAGGTGTACTCGAATTCAGATTCTATTGATGCTGGTTGAAACCATATCTCTCTTGTAACGTAATGTATTTGAGAGGCGTATGCCTTCACTCTGACTACATTTTTTTGAATCCAACCATTGTATAGTTTTTCATACAAGAAACTGAAAAGTTATTCGAAATGACAAATAAAAGTTCTTGATGAGAACCAAAGAGTCACTGCACTTGTCCTCCTTGGAAGTTGAAATAACAACTTTGTAAGAACAAACTTCATTCAAAACTAAAAAAGTTTGTTGTAGTAAACTAATTTTGGTGCCCCTATATATCAAAGTCATTACTTGTAGTCTATTACAAAAAGAAAAATTGAAGCTCAAATATATAATCTATGTTGAAAACAATGTCACTAAAAGTCAATCCAGTTTGAACGGCATCATTCAAATGTCACCTCAGCAAATTCTACTCTAGATGGCCTCAAAATTACAAAATGCAAAAACATAAAGAAAAATACAGGCGAAATTTTTTTTGAAGTCTTCATAGAACTTACCAAGACTGCCCCCCTTTTCGATGAGCTAAGGTGTTTTCAAAATTAATAATACACTATGACATTTTTTTTACTCATGTACGTTGGTGAATAATCACAAAGTCAAAGAACTTAATCACAGATGTTTTCTTTGCCTTAATCTCTCAGGCGTTGTATACGAGTGTAACTGGATAATCCATAAATATTACAGCTTAACATTTTAAAGCTACATCCAATCCAGAAGAAAAAGAATGACTGATATTTGTGTCACAGAATCATAGTTATTAGATTGAATGCCAAACAAAAATAATATTTTTTATCATGCAAATTTCCAATTTATATCAAATTGTGATCATCAATGATGACCGTGTTTACAAATTATAATATAGTTTTTAAAAAGCTATCTAGCTGACAACCACCAAAACTTTTTGTTTACCTCTCATTTATGAATTCTAGAGCTTTGTAGTTTGCCAAAACATGTCCTTCGATAACAAGAACCAAAAGAGGTACATTCACATGTTCTACATTTTGAACAACAGGTATGTTGTATCTATGTTCATCAAATCTTTGTTCACTTGGATGTCTCTAGAATCTCATCATTGGCATGCTTCCCGATTGACATATCAAACCTTAAAAACCTTGCTTCTTTAGATATATACCAAGAGGTAAATTTTCATCCTAGAGAAGTCTCAACATGCTCACCTGACCAACTCCACCTGATAATTCGTTAGTTCTATTAACTTTGTAATAACTTTGAACATTCATATCATTAATTACAGTCCATAACACGACATTCTTTTGAGACATTTTGTCAAGCAGTTCACGTGCTTCACATATTCTTCCATATTTTGCATACATATCAACCAAGGCATTTGTAACTACATTTGATAAAATATCTCTTTCCACTATGGTATTGTGAATGTTCATTCCCTCTTCCAAAGCTCTTAATTTGGAACAGTCTAGGAGTAGACTGCAAAAATAACTCGTGAGGATACCTAAATATTTTGTTACAAGAAAATAAGATACTCCATGACATGACATTTACATGATCTACATCCATGGCTCTTTGCTTCATCAAGTTCTTTTGATTTTTCTTCACTTCCCCCTTGAGCTGTAAGTAATTAACAAAAGCATCTTTCCATTCTGGCACCAAGTGGGCCACAAACTCCTTGGAAAACAACCGTAGACACGAAATTGTGCTCCTTAATTTATATTCTTTAATCTTTTCCACTACTTTCCCTTTTAGATGTAGATCATTGTTTTTGATTAAGTAAAATAGGTTTTACAGGGTGGCTGAAACCCAATACAAAGCTAAAGATCAGAATGTTTGCCCAGACAAAAAGAAATAGAACCAAAAAACAAAATAGGCCACCACCGGGCCACTATAAAATCAAACTAAACTACTCAAAAGTAAACAACACAGGGACAACCAAAAGAGCTAGGGGACACAATTAGGAGATGTTCTCCATCAGGGTTTCTGCCTTGGACTCGAGGATCTCCATCTTAGTAGTTGATTCCTTTATCTTCTGGAGATCAGTCAAAGTATCATTCTCCTTCTTCTTCTTAGTACTAGCCCTAGTCCTCTTGCAAGATCCCTCTTCTGTCTTCTTCTCTTTTTCCACACCAGTATTGGCCACATCTGTACCCTAAAATTTTTCTTCCATTTTATCAATGAGAATCTTGGTATGCTCATTGATGCTTTGAAGATGTTGAAGCTCTGTTCAACAATGCTTTCAAGGGTTGCCTCAAACTTTAGCATCTTATCCTCCATTTTTCTGACTCTTGTACTCGCATTCGTATGATCTTTAGCATTGTTATCAACATTGGTGTTGTCTATCCCTTTTTCTCTATTCTTGAGCTCCCCCACTTCATGGAATTACCACTTAAAAGACCTATAGTTGTCCAGTATGATGTTCCTGGCATTAATGAGAAGACCAGCTTAGATTCTCTTCAATTATCACTGAGAACCACCATAGCCCGGTCAATCAGCTCTTCAATCTTAATCCTACTATCCTCACCTTTGATAACTTTGAGATTAATGACTTCCCTGGTTATCCCCATTTTGACTTTTTTGACATCAAAATTACGCCAAACCATTTTCCTCCCCTGCATAGAGATTTAGCAACAATAATCACTGTCCTACCCTTTCTTTTTCATCGTGATGTGGGGGTCAGAGAGTCGGGGAGAGGGGATTTCCTGGTTAGTGCCATAATGTTTATCCCAAAGCTTCTCCTTCTCCTTGTGGCAAGAGCCAGGGGAATTTATACGAGTCTGGTCCTCGGGAGTCTTCTAGCTAGTGCTATCATCCCTGTTCTTTCTCTTTTTGTTTTGGTACTTCATAATGGCGGTCTTCCTTCTCTTTTTACCTTTTCGACTAGATATCTCTTCCTCACCATTGGTATTCATCCCTTCCTCATTTTCATTATACTCCTCCTCAAAGGATATCATAGTGGAAATATGCTTTTTGGAGGGAGTCACCATTTTCTCTTTTTTAATGGTATGAATACTGGCAATATGCTTCTTAGTGATAGTGCATACCCTAGCTATCTTCAGTCTATGAAGGAACATAATCAGAGCCAGAGACATCCATTCTGTCATCTTTCTCTATAACCTCCTTTCCCATAATTTGGGATTTAAAATAATCATAAATAAGAAGTAAAAGTCCCTCATGCAGAGAAGGGTTTGCAATAGCCTTATCCCTAAACCCATTGATATTCTCATTAATAGAAGAATATAAGTGGAATGGGATAGAAAATAGCATACCATGCCTAAAGTGGTTCATGAGGACGAAGTGATAGGTTTTTATCCTATCAAACTTGGTGCCCAGCGTAACATAAGAGGTGATAGCCTTTAGGATGAATCTCCACAGTGTTTTGAACCCTTCAGGAAGATAATAAGTACCAACTTTGAGGAGAGCTTTCTTCTCTTCCTCATTCCTCATGAAGTCACTGATCGCAGAGTCTGAAATTTTACAATCCCTGTAAAATTTCTTTCCCACTATGGGGATGCTAGTAATAGTGGAGATAACCTCCTTAGTGGCCGTAAATTTTCTTCCCTCAATCACCATACTTCCCTCGTCCCAGCTTTTCACAAACATTTTAGTCATTGACAACTTCTCTCCATGAAGCCTTTCAATGAAAGTAGAAATTCCACCTTGCTGAAGGTAATTCCATACCTTAGTCCATCTCCTCTATTTCTTATAGTTGTTAGAGGGCTCCCTTCTATGTCTTTTACCACCCATTTCTAGAAAAAATCTTTGTCTTGCGATATGGTGATTATAGCTTAACAGACAATTTCTCACAGAGATATTCCAGATAGTTCTTCTGACATACCTTAAAAGGTAAGTTTTAACTTTGCGAATGGGCACCCAGAAAGTGTGTGGATGTGACTTGGAATCATTACCTTTCTTGCCATTCCCATACTTTCCATTTATGGGAAAGCCATTGCAAACCACAACATTAACTATCATGATTAATGATTTTAATTCCCTCCTTTCCCTAGATACTATCGTATTCGACTAAATCCACCACCTCACATGGGAGGTCTCCTCCATGAAGCCATCGAATTTGATTATCACTTTTCACCACCAAGTTGGCACAATAGTCAGCAACCTAGTTGGTTTCCCTGTACATGTGGGATATGTGTACCTTCTCAAATATGTTCAAAAGGTTGTGGGTTGCTTCTATCATATTGGCGATAGTCCACGACAGTGGGTGTGATTTGTTGAGGCATTTTATAATATTTCTAGAGTAACTAGCCATAGTTTTTTGATCCCCAAATCATGGGCTAATTTGGTAACTTGGAGGGCCGCATTGGCTTCCGCATAGTGATTGGTTTGGGTGCCAAGTGGAAGGATGACAACAACAGTACCCTTACCAAAGAAATTTTGGATCAGACCACCACTTCCAGCCTTTCCTGGGTTACCCTTGGAAGCACCATCAAAGTTGGCTCTAAACCAGCCTTCTGGGGGATAGCTCTAGGAGAAATTTTGTCTTTTGTCATTGGTCTTCTTAGGATCAATGAAGTTGTCTTTTCCTGCAAAAGGGTTCGTACGTCCACATGAACCATAATTTTCCAATAGACTGTGATGAAACTTCTCAAAAATTATTTTGGCAGGAGCACTATAGTCCCTAAAGATATGATTGTTATGCTCTTTCAAAACTCCCCATCACAGGTGAAGGAGAGCCCAGGTCCAGATTTTGTGAAAAGTTGTATGCTTGAAAGACAAGGTCTAGTGGGAAAAGAGGTCTTGAATAAAGGAAGGAAAGCACTATTGCAACCCAAAAATAGAGAGGATATGCTACCAGACATAACTAACATAGGAGAAATGAAGAAAAAGGTAGTCCATAGATTTAGGTTGACACTTACAAAGCACACACCTATTGGGGATCGAGAGTCCTCTCTTTAAAAGGTTATCAACAATAAATATTGGTTCTGAAGAAAAAGCCAAAAGAAGAGATTAATTTTGGGGATAAGGCCAGGGAACTAGGCTTTAGCCAAAAAAGGTTTGGCTTCCTGTTGCATCTGGTAAGAGTAGGGTGAAGCTACCATGAATGTACCTTTTGGGGGTCCATCCTAGTTCAAGACATCTTGATTAGGGGAAAAATAAATATCGTTCAGAGAAATAGTAAGGGGAGGCAAATCCTATGAGACAAATGGAAAGTCTACCTAAGTATTTCCCACTTCATAGTTGAAGACCTAGGAGCCTAATTTCTAGTTGCACTCATCCTTCCATATTTTATAGAGCTCATAGTCCTTCAAGGGACCGAATTGTAGCAAATTGTCATTCTAGAAATTTATAGTTTGGTCGTTACCAATTTTCCATTTAGCTTTAGATTTTTCTAAATCTTTAGCATTAAGGAAGCCATTCCAGATAAAAGAGCCTTTCAAAATTTCATGACAATCAAAGAAATAACTCAAAGAGTAAGATACTTATCTTCAAAGAAGTCTCTCCATTCCCCCTTTCCATGGAAGATGCACCATATATGTTTCTCTTGGAATGCTCTATTGAAAGGCCTGATTCTCCTGATACCAAGACCTCTGGCGCCTTTAGGGAGGCAAACTTTGTCCCAAGCAATCAAAAGAAATCTATTATACTCTTCTGCCCCTAACCAGAGAAATCTTCTTTGAATTTTTTCCATTGCTTCTGCAACTTTAGCAGGAATAGAGAAGAGGCTTAAGGCATAGGTTTGCAGGTTTTGAAGAGTAGATTTAACCAACTAAATTTTGCCCACTTGACTGATAGTGACCCCCTTCAAACCAGCCAATCTCCTATTGAATCTATTAATGAGTTTGTTCCAGAATTCTTCTAGGGGCTTAACACCAAGAGGGAGACCCAAGTAATTAGATGGGAGGGACCCAATTTTGCATCCCAAGATATACACAATTCTCCTTTGTCTAACCTTAGGGCTATTGATATAAAAGAGATAAATCCTATTCCAATTGATAGATTTCCTTGTGGCTCTATTATAGGAGTCCATGAGGTATTTAATAGCTCTGGATTTTCTAACTAAAGCCTCCCCTCCTAAAATGGTATCATCAAAAAATTATTGGTGATAGAAAACAATGATACCTGAGGATAGTTTGATGCCTTTATGCTCCCTAATTCTCCTTTTAGCTGTTATCAATCTCCCAAGACACTCCACCAAAATAATGAAGAGAATGGGAGACAGGGGATCTCCTTGTCTCAAACCCCTAGAAGCTTTGAAGAAAGCAGAAGGAGACCCATTGACCAACACCACCAACAAGGGAGAATAGATGAGTTGATGGATGATCTTACAAGTATTCCTGTTGAAACCACAAGATCCAAGCACCTTCAGCATGAAAGACCAGTCAACCTGATTATAGGCCTTGGACATGTCTAGCTTGAAAAGGAATCATTCCCTCTTACCACCCTCTAAGGAATGGATCACTTCGTGCATTGCCATAATGGAGTTAAGAATCTGTCTTCCTGGAACAAATCCTGATTGCTGGTGGGTAATGATAGAGGGGAGCACTTTGAGAATTCTGATGGTAATGACTTTCAAGATTATCTTTTAGAAAGAGTTGCATAAGCTTATAGGTCTGACGAGCTCCAAAGAATCTTCTCTAGAGACTTTAGGGATGACAACCAGGAAAGTAGAATTGAGTTCCTTAAGAAGGTTTTTGGATCCATAGAATTCCTACACCACTTTGACCATATCAAATTTGACAATTTCCTAGTACCTATGGAATAATAACATAGGGAAACCGTCTAGGCTCGGGGCCTTGTCACCAGGAAGAGAATGCAGTTATTTTTTAACTTCTTCCAAGTGAGGAATAATAGTCAGGACTTTGTTTTGATTTTCCATGATGATTTTGGGAATGTTTCTCAAGAGGTCCTCTTGGTCCTCCTCAGAGAGGTCTTGTTCTTTAGAAAGTAGGGAAGAGAAAAAATCAATTGTTGCAGTATATATGTCTTTGTCATCCTGCAAGATTCGGTTCCCCCTTTTGATGCTACTGATCCTACTGGAAGCCCTATGTTTCATAGTGGACAAGTGGAAGAACCGAGTATTTTGGTCCCCCTCCCTCAACCATATGGATCTAGATCTCTGCTTCCAGTACATCTCCTTCTCTATCACAGTGTGGTACTCCAAAAGCAAGATTTTTTCTTGATGCAATTTGTCCTCATTATACCCGTCTCTCTAGATTTTCTTTTGGACTTGATAGAGATCCGATATGGCCTTCTCTTTGGAGGAGAATATATCCCCAAACTCTCTCTTATTCCAAAGCTTAATGTTTATCTTGACATTTCTGATTTTTTTAGCCACTTTGGACATAGCAGATCCTTTAACATCAATATTCCACCATTCCAAAATCTTATTAGTAAGATTAGGATGAGTATTCCACATCTTTTCAAACCTAAAGGGGAAATTTATTTTCTTAATAAGTGCGTCCAAAGTAAGAGGCAGTGGAGAATGGTCTAACCCAATCCGCACTAGGGCAGATAAATTACTATTATGAGAGTTCAGCCAGTCAACAGTGATCAAAGCTCTATCCAGGCGGACTTGTATCCACTCTTTCCCAATTTTGTTGTTACTTTAGGTAAAGCTTTCACCTTGAAGTTCCACATCTAAGAGGGCTTGATCATAATGAATTCGATAAGCTCTTGCCTGCTTTCCAAATCTAGGCTGATGCCTCCCTATTTTTCCCCCTCTTTGAGTGGGGTGTTAATATCCCCCATAATAATTCAGGTTTAGAAAGATCTAACATGGAGGCTATGCATCTAAGTTTCTCCCAATAAGATCTTCTCCCTTTTTCTAAATTAGTAGCATAGATATTCATAATGTACTTGTTACCCAAATTTTTGACATGAGGGATAGTAATCAAGAAACAGTAAAAAATTGCATGAAGGTACACCTCTTTAACACTACTGTTTAGCTAATGAAGATGAAATACATTTCTATTTCATTCATTTTATTGGGTTACATTGTACTCTAAGTATTGATCAGATTCAAATTTTCAAATTTATAATTGATCATTACATTCTGCATGTTCAAACTAAATGTACTAAACAATTGTTCCTTCCATATTACATATTTCATGTTGAAAACCTAGAGGAAATTGCAGAAAAGAAAGTAAGATGGAAGCATGATGAGGTTTAGGGGTCCATGCATTTCCTTTAAGAGGTCTTCTACATTTTGGAGATAACTGTCTACATTATTTGAGCCTTCATGTCCTGTACATTTGTCTCTATTTGTACTGCATCCTAGGTCTCATTCTGGTCTAGTGTCCTGCATCATTGAGAAAAGGTCTTAAATCCAAATAGGATCTATGCAATACATGAAAACCTAAAAGCATCATACAACTATCAAACTTCCATAATTGCACAGTTACCAATAACATCAATAGAATGGAAAGGTATGCATCTACATTAATAGAATAATAGCTTCAGAGAGGCACATCTTTATGGAGCCCTTTAATATATTTGAAAGATACAATGAGGAAGAGAATCATAATTGGTTACATTATCTTGAATTGCTATATTTTTTTGGTTATCATCACTCTAATTATCCAGACACTGTAGGAATCCAGAACAATGTAGCTATCTATTATCCCCTTTCCCATAACAAGTTTTGAGAAAGCAATTCTATCTTGCAAAAGTGGCATAGGTGTGACAATGTGATATTTAAGATTGCTGAAAATAGATAATAGATGTAATATTGTTTGTGAGTGTCATGAGCACGTGCTCTAACCTCGTGAACATGTTGCAATGTTCAAACTGTGCAAGAAATGAGAACAATCAAAACCAGGAGCAAGACAAGTTATGTATGTGCAGGAGAGAAAGAGATGTACTGATGTGCAAAATTCAACATTGATGTGCAAGAAAATGATTAAATTATAGTGATGTCAAATGTGAGTTATGTGCATATGAAGATGCAATTTTTCAACAGTGCATATTTAAGAAAAAATAAAATGATAATGTTGTCTAAAGACATAAAAGATATATTTCATTGTGATCTAATGCCAATATGCAAATATTAGAAAGTAAGCAACATTATTATCAATTGATAATGTATATGCATGGGCAGAAGGATATAAATTGTAGAACAATCAGATGAAAATGTAATATTTTTAAATGCCAGTAAAAGACATAGAGGGATCAAATGGAGAGCACATGAACAAATTAAGAGAGATAACAAATGCTTTCAAAGATCAAAAGCGGAAAGAATTCATTCAAAACTGTGTTGTTACTGATGATAAAATAACAATGGTATCTATTTTACAATCAAAATATGCATATACAAGATAAAATGGATATCAGGGTTGCTATTATAAGTTATCAAATAGTGAAAAGAGCGATCATATGCAAAAGGAGGATAGACAACTATATTATCCACGTGTAATATGCATGTCAATAATGATGAAATAAAAGTGCATGTTCAAGAAGAGAGGAATAACAACAATGATGTTATAAAGAGATGCTAGATCATAACATTTATCATCAAATGAAATATGCATAAACAAAGAATTGATCAAATAATAGAGTGCATATGCATGAATGAAGGTAAATAACAATGTTAGTAAAGATGCATGATCAAATGATAGTTATGTTCACAAAAGAAAGATGCATTGTTTTAAAATATTAAGCTCTCTATTCACAATAAGCTTACATGGTTATTTTGAAAAAAAAGACCATACAATGGAACATATTCATCCGTAATAGCAATAACAGTTAAACCACAGTCTCAATAGAGTGTGGTGACATTCATACAATGGTCATTGTCGACAGAGGAGCCCAAGAAAACAACATACAACCTGTTGGTACTCAAAATACAGTTTTGAGGTACCATGTAAAACGCTTGCTAAAGTGCTCCTTTTGGTCCAAAGTGCACATGTGAAAAGGGTGTTTTCGGGTCCTCAAGTGAGTGGAGAATATTTTGATACCTTTTTTAAGACCCATTGACTCAAATTGAGTCGTAAGTTGCATGTTGAAATGGGTTCTCATCATTCCATTCCTAGAGGGTCTCAAAATCAGGAAATTGCAAAGTGTAGAATTTACCGGGAAGGGCTACTTTGAGATTGAATATTCTACACTTTGAAGAGTGTCCTAAAAATTTGAGTATGGGGTCTTGTTCCACATGTTCCATACTACCTATGTCTCCGGTTTCAGGTCCCTGTGATAAGTTTTGACCCTATTTGTTCATCCCCTTCCGGAGGTGCTTTCCTAGTTTTGCACT
>MU224984.1:1898662-1910384 GCA_018584345.1 Thuja plicata
ACTCTCTCTCTCTCTCTCTAGAGCTCCTACTCCCTCTCTCCTACTTCTACTTCTACTTATATAAATATAAATATAAATATAAATATGATATTAATATTAATATAATGATAATATTAATATAATAGTAATATTAATATAATAATAATATTAATATAAATAGAATATTAATATTAATATAACATTAAAATGTATTGTTTAAATATAATTGTTATACATAAAGTAAAATAAAAATAGGATGAAAATGAAAATCTTCAATCAAAATTTGGGCGGGAGATATAGGACATTTGATAATATCGGACATCCGATAATATCAAACATCAGATAATTTTTGAAAATCCGATATGCCTCTCTGGTATCCAAAAGAAAAAATTGATTCTTTGGGTCCCTATCCAAGAAGCACATTTTTTCTAGAGAAATTCATGAGATATAAGTTGTGAAAGACAAAATAACACTTTTTTGACCCTTTTTCTTGGAATCTCTATATTATCAAAGGTTGCATCACCTTTTTCTCTCACCATGGGGAGTAGTACTTGTCGAAAGCATAAACAGAAGAAGAAGCTCAAAAATGAAGAGATTGAAGTGTATAGAGAAATGGATAGGGTTGCCCATCAGAATAAGAGACAAGGTATGTTAAATTTTAATGAAGATGTGGGCATAGGCCCACCCTTAAATGTGGTTTCAAGTGAAGAAAAACATGAATTTTAAATGATTTATGACAATAATATTGAAAATGATAATGTGGGGATTGAAGATGAAAATGTAGGTTTTGAAAATGAACATGTAGATGTGGACAATGGAAGTGTGGACATTGACAATGACAATCTACTATTTGAATATGAAGGAATTGACAATGATAATGGTGCACAAGAACCAAATCAGCATTACACATCTCTAAATTATATGAGAAATTATGTCCCCCGTGAGGAAGAAATACAAGCTTCAAATTTGAGACCTTGAAGAACAACAAAATGGTTACTTGAAATTGATGAGAAAATAATGAGCAATTTCGATGGCAAGTGATCAGAAAGAACTGTTTGGTTGTGGGTTTCAAAACTTTTTTATCAATTTTTAAGCCACAAGACATTGGTTGAGCAATGTCAATTGTTTATGCAGTTGTTAAAGATGCAGAAGATGAGACCTATTCTAGCCAAATTGAAGATTTTTGTGAACAAGAAAATGGAGAGGAGTGCTATTATTGTGAGAAATATTTTTAGTGCTCTCAATTCCACTTTGAAGACTACTAAGGAAAAAGACAAGAGAGCCACTAGGAGGGTTACTACAACCTCCTTAGTAAGTCATCATTTGAGAAAGGCTCATTTGATGAGACAAACTTGTGTTGACTTGAACCTAAATCATAAAAAATTGGATAGAGCACTTGCAAGAAGAGAAAGAATTGATGGTCCTCTTCAAAATGATACATGGGCTTATGGTGGGAGACTTCCACGTTGTGATAAGAAGCTTACCAATGATGTGAAGGATCAAATTCAACTATTTTGGCAATCTAACTCAAGAGAGTCACCAAATGTGAAGGATGTCTTGAAGTTGAGAATTGGCATTCGAGACCACACCCCACATCCAAAACATTATTTGGAGGTGAGTCAAACAAAGTTTTTCAAAAAAATTTGTGAGACACATCAAACATTGCAAATATCACAAAGAGATTTTGAAGAATTGTATCCTTTTTTTGTGTGACTCTTAAGATTTGAAATACCTGTTGTTGCAAATATCATGTGGATTTTTCAATGCATCATGAATTGTTACGATCCATTCATTTTACTTTTCATACTAGTGAAATGTTGGAGGAGTGTGGTGCAAGTGCTCTTCCAAAATCATCAAAAGACTTGCTAGATCATTTTTATTTCCTAGAGATGATGGATGTGTCTTTTATAGACAAGATTTCTTAAATGACAAGTGCTCAGAGTGTGGTGGGCTAGTGAAGTTTGTTTCATATTTTCATGAGGGCTGCGAACATGATTTTGAAGACAATTGTCCAAAAAAAGGTATATGAAACGGTTAAATATACATTGAAAAGTGGAGGTGAAGGCTCTAGATGTGAGTTGGTTACAAAAGAATACAATGTAGCTGATTTTATTTCAGATTTCAGGAATAATCTTATTTACAAGTATGCAAGGCATAGTCACAGGTCTCAGTGGTTGGATCAACAATTTAGGATTTGTAAGGACACTTTCCTGATTGGCACTATTATATCAGTCGTTGACTTTGCAGAGAACTATACATTGCATCCCCAAAATGAGTTGCAAGCTCAATATTACAATTCTATTAAGGTTTCTTTTTTGTGCACATAACATATAGAAATTCCCCTGATAGTACAGAAGATGACCTAAAGATAATCTGAGAATACCATTTTTATATGAGTGATGATAAATCTCACTCTCACGAGTATGTCCAACATTGCTTTGAGAACTATTTTGAGTGGGTGTGGGAAAATGATATTTCTATGGATAGACATCTCATTTGGTCAGATAATTACAAATGTCAATTAAAAAATACTCGTATGTTTTATTGGTTATGTATAATGCATGTAGAGAGAGGTGTACCTCATATTTGGAGTTTTTTTGAGGCTGGTCATGGAAAAGGGGAGCATGATGGAGCAGGTGCATGTGTAAAGAGAGCTCTAGTTAAGGAGAAATTGAGGATTTCAGGTGCATAACTCCTTGATGCTCATTCTATTGTTGATTGGTGTACTTCAGCATTGTCACAGTGGGGACTCTTGATTCAACGGTGTGCAGATTATTTTGGTTGGTTGAGTTGGGCACAATTGGAGATTGGTTGGATTTTCAAATGGTGAAAGATTCTTCAAAAATACATTCATTTCAAAGCTCAGATGCTATTACATGGACCATTTGGACATGATAGTTGGCTTGTTTTTGTCTGAGGTTTCTTCAGTGTGATTGGGATCAATGTGAGTCAAGTGAGTGGGTCAATAATTGTATTCCACATTATCTAAATCCTTTATCTATCACACTCTCTGTAATAAATGATGACATGGACTGTTCAATTGACTATGACCATCTTTCAGATCTTCTACAGCCAGGACATGTTTTTGCATTGGTTGCACCATAGGGGAATGATGAGAGATTAGATTACTGGTTAGCATGTTGTGTACAAGGAAAGAAGAAACTTGCACAACCGATGACATATGATGATATATTCACATATCCAACATGATCACATGTTGTTGCAGGAATATGGTTGCACACATACATGATTAGAAATAATGGTATTCCCACATTTTAAGACTAAGAGAAGCACAAAACCATTCTCATGTGCTCACACCTTGTTATAGTAGCCAATGTTAAGTTGTTGAAACATCAAGGAAAACCAAAAACAAAGGAACTTTGGACTATTAGTGATGCTGATCATGAAGCAATATTGAATACCCTCAAGAAGAGAGATGACCCTTGAGGCACACTCCACTAGGTAAGTGGAACTCATTATAAGGTTTTCCATGTTGATTAGGGTTATGTTTAATACATGTTCACTGTAGTTTTCTACTTTAAACATGGCCAATAAACTTGGTTTTATATGTAGATTGTAAGTGTAGTTGGATACATATATGATAGATATAGGAGATTGAGGTGTGAATTTGTTTATCCCAGATATTTTATGATGGTAAACTTCACTATGCATTGGCTATTCATGTTCTTTGGTTCGTTTAGTTACTTATACATTCATAATCTTTTTGGCTTGACCTATAAAATTATTTTTTCCTTGTGCCTTTTGAATGCAGGGATTGGAATGTAGATGTCATCGAGTACCATGTGTTAAACCTATGCAATTTAGGAGCGGAAATGACACTTAAAATTTTGATATATATATAGTTTTTCATCTAAGATTTTGAAATTCTATATCTCAGACTTTTGATAAAATTGATATTGTCAAACTTGTATAATGATGAAATCCATGCAAGAATGCACATATTAGACAAAAAATTGTCAAGGCTTTATTTCAAATGTGTTAGATAAGATGTCTTATAAATTCTTGTACAATAAAATATAAGGCTTTGTTGAATGTTTTCAAAGTAGTAAAGTATAGATCTATACAATTTCAAAAAGTCACAAAATTACATGAAAAATTCATCCGTATATAGAACACATTTTCTAGTTTTACTTCAAAATATCCCAAAGGTCTTGCAAATTAATTTTATGATCAAAGAGTACTAGTTTGGGTAGCACTTTTCCCAAAATGACAAGTCTTGAAACATTGGACAACTCCTCTAACTTATGAATCCTCACTTTGGCTTGGAAGGGTTAATTAAGGCACTTAATGAAGGAAGTACCTGTCAAACCTTGAAATAGACAATTATAACACTTGGGATACCTTGGAGCACATGAGAGAATATCATTTATCCATTTTTGGTTCTTGAAACAATACCCATCAAAAGCTATGGGGAATCGAGAATCTAGTCTATGCTTCTCTGCCAGTCATATACCACTAAGAATTCAAGAGAATCAAGAACCGTTCATCTTGGGACCAAACCATCAGCTCCATCAGCTCTATTTTGCTAGGTAAATGCTAGGGGAGACCTTTCTTCACTTGCGTAGCACCAAGAACGTTCCGGCACATGTCGGTACCGAAGTGTTCCTAAGGTGCACTAAGCCAAATTTGGAAGAAATTTTTGGAGATCCATATCTCAGACCTCGTGAGAGATATCAAAGATATGTGAAGTGAACAAGGACTATCTTGGGAAGGCATACAATTATGTGGCTTGGTTCTGGGAGATTCCACTCTGATTCCATTTGGCGACCAGATATCGGTTGGTACAAAAAGTGACATTGTTGCTCAGTTGCAAGTTGCTCAATGGTGCACCTTTCAAACCATTCATTGTGGGACCAAACCATCATCTCCATCGGCTCTAGTTGGCTAGTTAAATGGTAAGGGAGACCTTTCTTCACTCATGTAGCACCAAAAACATTCTGGCACATGTCGGACAAGAAGTGTTCCCAAGATGCACTAAGCCAAATTTGGAATCGATTTGTGGAGATCCATATCTCAGACCTCGTGAGAGATATCAAAGATCTATGAAGTAAAAAAGGACCATCTTGGAAAGGAATAAAAGCACATATCTTGGTTCTAGGAGATTCCACTCTGATTCCATTTGGTGACCAGATCTCAGTTGGTGCAAAAAGTGACATTGTTGCTAAGTTGAAAGTTGCTCAAGGGTGCATCTTTCAAACCGTTCATCGTGGGACCAAACCATTAGCTCGATCGGCTCAAGTTGGCTGGGTAAAAGATAAGGGAGACCTTTCTTCACTCATGTAGCACCAAGAACATTCTGGCGCATGTTGGATTGAAGTGTTCCCAAGGTGCACTAAGCCAAATTTGGCAGCGATTTTTGGAGATCTATGTCTCAGACCTCGTGAGAGATATCAAAGATCCATGAAGTGCACAAGGACTATCTTGGGAAGGCCTACAAGCACATGTCTTAGTTTTTGGAGATTCCACTCTGATTCCATTTGGTGACTAGATCTCAGTTGGTGCAAAAAGTGACATTGTTGCTCAGTTGAAAGTTTCTCAATGGTGCATCTTTCAAACCGTTCCTCCTAGGATGAAACCATCAGCTCCACAACTCTAGTTGGCCAGGTAAATACTAAGGGAGACCTTTCTTTTTTCATGTAGCACCAAGAATGTTCCAGTGCATGTCGGATTGAAGTGTTCCCAAGGTGCACTAAGCCAAATTTGGCAGCAATTTTTTGAGATCCATATCTCAGACCTTGTGAGAGATATCAAAGATCCGTGAAGTGAACAAGAACCATCTTGGCAAGTTCTACAAGCATGCGGCTCAATTCTAGGAGATTCCACTCTGATTCCATTGGCGACCAGATCTTAGTTGGTGCAAAAAGTGACTTTATTGCTCAGTTGAAAGTTTCTCAATGGTGCATCTTTCAAACCATTTGTCGTGGGACCAAACTGTCAGCTCCATCAGCTCTAGTTAGTAGGGTAAATACTAAGGGAGACCTTTCTTTTCTAGTGTAGCACCAAGAACATTTTGGCGCATGTTAGACCAAAGTGTTCCCAAGGTGTACTAAGCCAAATTTGGTAGCAATTTTTAGAGATCCATATCTCGGATCTCATGAGAGATATCAAAGATCCATGAAGTGCACAAGGACCATATTGAGAAGGCCTACAAGCATGTTGCTCAGTTCTAGGAGATTCCACTTTGATTCTATTTGGCGACCAGATCTCAGTTGGTGCAAAAAGTGGCATTGTTGCTTAGTTGAAAGTTGCTCAACGGTGCATCTTTCAAACCGTTCATCGTGGGACCAAACTGTCAGCTCCATCGGCTCTAGTTGGCTGGGTAAATGCTAAGAGAAACCTTTCTTTTCTCACGTAGCATCAAGAACATTCCAGTGCATGTCAGACCGAAGTGTTCCCAAGGTGCACTAAGCAAAGTTTGGCAGAGATTTTATGATATCCATATCTCGGACCTCGTGAGAGATATCAAAGATCCATGAAGTGTGCAAGGACCATCTTGGGAAGGCCTACAAGTATGTGGCTCACTTCTGGGAGATTCCACTCTGATTCCATTTGGGGACTGGATCTCAGTTTGTGCAAAAAGTGACATTGTTGCTCAGTTGAAAGTTGCTCAATGGTGCATCTTTCAAACCGCTTGTCGTGGGACCAAACTGTCAGCTCCATTGGCTCAAGTTGGCCAAGTAAACACTAGGGGAAATCTTTCTTTGTTCATGTAGAGCCAAGAACATTTCGGCGCATGTCGGACCAAAGTGTTCCCAAGGTGCACTAACTAAAAATGAGATTTCAACCCAACAACTTGAATCAAGGTTTATAATGCCACAAGAGACCTAATTAAACCATATTTAGAAGGAATCAACTGATTATGGAGTCAGATTCTATCGATTATGCACAAAATGCTTGAAATTTGCTAGGAGACCTAGTTCACTATTTTAGGACATCAACGACCTTCCAAAACCCCTTACTCCAAAAAGTTCTGAATCACTTGGCAAAAAAAGGGGTTTTCAAAAACTCTTTATCAATATTTCCAACATATGCAAAGAAATAGGTAGGTTGTTTTGGACCATACCCTCATGTTACAACTTTGAGACCTCAAAAATACACAAAAATAGGAAAAATTATAAAGGAACTAGATCATAAACTTAACCAAAAGAATCCCCCTCTTGGACAGTAGTTAATTATGTCCTAAAAAACCCAAATATGAAATGAATTAGTCTTAGACCCTTGGGAACATCAAAAGACCCAAATTATGGATGAATGAGTGATTTTAACAGTATTGAAGGGTTGCATGGTTATAGGAGAGGATTTGGCCATTGGATGGGGTGATTTTGTGTTTGAATCCATGTTAGGATGGTATAAGGATGGTGAATCATCCATTTATTTGAGGCTATGGCGTTGGGAGGTTGTACATTGACCAAGCCCTAGATATTAGGGGTTGTTGAGAAGCAAATTAGGGATTTTCCACTTAGAGAGGTCTTATAATCAAATTAGTTGTAGAATCCATAGTTTGGGGTCATTTTATGAATCTGTTGAAAGACTCAAGTTCTAGGGTGAATATGCATTAGTAGTTGCTTTGGAAAAGCGGTCGAATTAACCCTCTTAGTTCACTGACAGTGGCAAAGTTGAGTAGGATGGTCCAAAACACAACGGGTCAGTTATGAGATATGTTAATGAGATTGAAAAAGGGTATTCAGATATGTGGCTGGTTTTAAGAGTTGCTTTGAAGTATTTTGAGAAAAGATTTAAAAACCCTTATTGTTGTACTACTAGGACAGTGTATGACTAGACAAATTTGTGAAGGAGACAGAATGTATTCAAGGAAGAGTTTGTGGCTTGGTATATGGGTGAAACAAGTGTGTTGGGGTCTTTAGAGGAGTTAGGATCACCTATAAAAGCAAGGTTGATGGTTTTGGTTGTAGAAGCCTATTGAATGAAGGATGCATAACATGGAGTTTGGAGCATGATTGAATGGTAGGAGTATGATGAAGTATGAAGAAGCACTGTACATTGACTGCAAGGATTAAAAACAAAGCATGAAAATTACTTTTAGATCTATTCACACATGGTGTAACACCAAAATAATAACATTAATCAAATTAAAATTAAATCTATAAAGGATCAATGGTTGTGTCAGTGGGCATGCCACATGTATGAATGAAGGAGATTGAAAACCAAATCATAGGTTTAGTTATCCCAACATCATAATAATTGAGTCTTTCAAATAAACACATGTAAAATAAATGTTAAATAACATAATGAACTTGACTTTGAACATTAATCAATTGCACTCCTATCTACCATGAATCATGCAATCAACATTTTGGTGCTCTCAAAAGTATAGTGCACTAGATGACTAATGGAGAATGAAGATCTGTAGTATGAAAATAATACATACATACAATGCATGGAAAATATATAATATAAAAATTAACATAATACATACATACAACACATGCCAAAGATATAATATGGAAATGATACATACATAGTACACATGAAAAAAGATAAAATAATCAGAAATGAACATGTACATATGTATATATGAAATAGTTTTGTACAAAATGTGGCACATGCCATCTCCAAAAATTTACAAAATCAATTCATGTCTAGATAGAATATGGCATACACCATCTCAAAATGTGCCATATGGCAACTCAACATAAGAAGTTCAACTAAAATTTTTTCTAGGACATTCTATTCTACTGGTGGATGATCAAAGTGAAGTCTCTTCAAACTACTCTTTGGGTCTGATTTATCCTACATTCAAACACAAAAGTGAAACACCAAGTTAGATTACTTAATTTATATGGTTTGTACAAATAATAAATAAAAATTTAAAATCATAGTCAACAATAATAAATATGTTTTAAAAATTGAACTCTCATGTACCTCACCTCTTGGTTTCCTCATGCGATCAGGAGACCTAATATATGTATTTAGTTGTGAAGGGAAAATGGAACCAATGTCGACTCTAACCTATATATATGTTTGCGAGCATGAGATTGATGTAAGACTTATACTATTTAATGTTAAATACTTGGTAGAAAATACATCTTTTAAATATAACTCAATTAACATCAAAACTTACCTCTGTTGAACTTTCTTCAGGAAATGTTAGTTGGGTCATCAGTGATACAAACCCTTGGCATGGTACCTACCTTAAACTAAGGGTGACCTACAAAGTGAAATAGATAAGTTTCATACAATCATGACTTGATCATATTAAATATATACTTGATAGTAAACTACACACAATAAATTTAGAAATATACGTACTATGGGGCTATCAGTGCTAATTGACATGCCTGTGACTCTATCATGGTGAACCGGTCTCACGACATCATCAGACACCACCCTCTGTAAAATAAAACATGTAATTAAAAATATGTACGTACAAGTGACAAGTATACATGTATGCTTAATCAATCTAAAATACTTAATTACCTTCCCCTTGTCAACACCAAACACCTGAACCCCCTCACATTGCCCTCCAATGGCAACTAGTGAAACCTGCAACAGTATGTAATAAGATGATCATAAAAATTAAAAAATACATGTATACAATATTATAATAAAAGGAAACCAATGAGTACATTAAAATGTATGTACCGAGAAAGTGTCAAGGCCAAATGAAATGGCCAAAAGCGTGGACCCCTACACCTGTGCCATCTCCTCCTCTGTCATCAACTAGACATAAATGAAACATGTATCAAAAACATAAGTGGGTAATCATTATAAGAAAATTCTATTAAAAATATGAACGTTTAAAATTAAATACAATGTAACAAGTTAATTGTTTACTTTTACCATAACAGTAGGATTCCATGGCTCTGTATGCTCCTGATGCACATCTCCATGGGGTGCTTCAGTGCCTATAGTGTGTTGTGTAGTATCATCCACCTCGAACACATAGTTATATGCATCACTATCATTTAGGGGACCCAAGCACATATTCTTGCACATAATGCAATTATGAAGCACACAAACATGTGAGCTCGTGGAGGATGTGGAAGGGCTAGAAGTATTAGTCTAAGGAGGCAACAGTGTCACACTCTTCCTAACAAGTAGATCACTCAAGGCGTGAATGGCTTGAATAGTCTATGAGCTGACCTCGGCAATAATGTCAGGATGTTGTATAGTGGGAGGTGGTGAAATCTTGGGAGGGAGGACATATGTGCAGGACTTCACCCATTGTACCCCTGGCCTGTCCTGGGGAGCCCTTAAGCCCACGCCCTAGTTCTGTCTCATTCTCTAGTAATTGACTTGTGACCGAGAAAAACTTCAGCATATGATTTCTGAATGAAATAGAATGGGATATCCAAATTGCTGTGGGTGGTCTATCAAAAACCATCCACTAGAGATCCCAAAAGTTGTCACGTATTGAATCATTTGTACACCCTTTAATTGACAACTTGGTTTTTTAGGGTCCAATTTTAAACTGATTTTGGGATGAACACAAAAGTTACACATGTCATGTTTTTTTATCTTTAGATCCATAACTTGATCGTAGTCAAGCCCATCATCATATTGGGTATGCATGGATTCACACCAAAGAAGTGCAACATTGTGTATTTATGTGAGTTTCTCCATGCTCTCAATAATGGAGTTCAACATGGAAAACATGGGACGCAAGGTGGGGATATTCACATATGTATTCTGATATCCTCTAAGCTGATTTAGATTATCTCCTATGAGATCCTCTATTGGTTGATGGTTTGAGAACGGTTGGTCTTCAGAAGGCGGGGGATTGTATTGAGGTGAATCTGGATTGTTCACGGACTAAGAGGGAGGATTTTTAGATTGGTCGGAATCCATGTCTGATTAAAAAAAAAAATAGAATAAAAAATATAAATTTCAACTCTAGTTTATAATCAATTTTGAAAAACAATACACAATATCATATAAAACCTAGTTTTTAAAAAAAAAACCATTAAATTTCAATACAAAAACAAAAAAAAAGAGTGAAACTAAAAAATTTCACTTACCTTGTGTACTGTAGCAAATATGATATCAAATAGGTATCATATATATGATTCTAGGGGCTCGGCTTCTTGCTGCTTCAACATTTTCACAATGAAAATGTTGAACGCAGCCGCGGGCAACAATATATTATGACTGATGAATATCGGACATCTGATATTATCGGACATTCAATATTATCGAACATCCGATATTATCCGACATCAAATATTATCGAACATCAGATATTATCAGACATCTGATAATGCTTTAGCTTTGGCTAGGTGTACTGACACCCAGGCCTACTCAAAAGTCAACAAACTTTTGGGTGCGCTTTTGGACGAGTGAAAAACTAATTTTTTCACATTGCTAGTTTTTGGCATACCATGATCTTGCAAAGACCCTGGATCAAAATCAAATCAAATGGACATTTGTAAATCAAAATGGACAAAATTAAATTAAATTAAAGGATAATTAACCATGACATCAAATAATCAAATATAATCCTAAAAGGGACAATCAAAACTATATAATTCATTTTAATCAATTAATTGTATAGTTTAAATCAAAAATCAAATTGAACCTATTCATCCCTACATGGATAAATTAATTAATTGATTGAATTAAATAATCCTAATATATTTCAACATGAATTTGAGCAACCAATGATAATTGAGAACACAAAGCACATGGATCACTCCTAAATTTGAATCTCAATCACTCATTTTGAACTTTGAATCTCAATCACTCAAATTTGTCTCTTTGTCCC
>MU224984.1:1910505-1929504 GCA_018584345.1 Thuja plicata
GAGCATTAAGGATCCTAGAAATTCGAATGCAAAGCATCAAACCTCTTGTCATTTTCATAGAAATTTGAGCATTTTGAGAGATTATCATAGCATTTTTGCATCATGGAGATCATTTTGAGTGCATTTGAATACAATATTATCATGATATGAGAGAATTGAGCTAGATTTAGGCATTTATCTTCATCAAATTCTTGTTCTAGGACTGTCATTGATAGAGATTAAGGCCGAGAGCTTTATCAACATGCTTAGATAGAGAGCGATGAGATGCTTATTGTTTTAATTGCAATTCTTTGTTTAAATTTCCATTATTTTTCCATAGAATTGTAGTTAAATAAAAGAATTTCATAAAAGTGTATTTTATTCACACACAAATGGCACCCACCGTGGGGCTTTCAGCCTCAATTCATCATTTATTTTAATTTTTGTGTGTTTTTCCTTCTTTTTGTGATAATTTTGCAATTTGCAGGATAAATGACGTGTACAAGCAATCTAATGATGCCTTCCAATAGAGAACTAACACCTGCAGAATTCTTTTTAATTCTGTCTTAAATTATTCTAATGCCTGTGAGATAAAGTGTGACACCTGTGAGCGTAAAGTGTCACCTCTGACTCAAGAAACACCGCCTACGAGCTGTCTATCAATGCTTGTGCTCAATCTTTTAGCGCAATTTAAATTTTTTACAGTGCCTGTCAATTTTATTTTAACACCTGTTCATTTTTAAATGCCATGTGTTAAGATTTAAATTTCACTTGCAAAGTTTAAAATACTGCATAGTAACAGTTAAATAATGCATGTTAGCTATTATATGATGCATGCAATTTGCTGCATGTGATTAAGTTTAAATTGACATATTCTATGTTCTAACTCTCTGATTTTCTATTTTCTGTAGATGAACAGACACATTAAAGTGCAGAAGCTAGAATTGAGGGTTAGAAGGTGAAACAAAGAGGTAAGGATCTTAAGAAAATACTCTCAAAAACTTTATAGTCCAAATATTTTGTAAAGTTTAGAGTTAGAATAACATTTGTACAAGCATTACATAAAATTTAGTATTGCATACAAAAATAAGTTTCCTACTCTTCATTGATTTTATGCTTTGAGTTCTTAAGTTTGATTTTGACAAATTTGATATAAATAACTTAGTTGCATTTTCAATTTGATTTCAAGTTTCTCTTCACTTTGTTCCTTTTTTTTGGCTAACTTGTTGGTGGAGCTAGAGTGAGAACTATCGCCGCTAGGTGAGTAAGAAAAACAAGCATAAAAACCTCAAAAAAGCACCTATCCTTTGCTAGCTACAAAAGAGGTACTTTTCAAAACAAGCTTACTTTCCCTTAACTTGTGGGAATTCATTTATACCTTGTATAATTAGGAAAAACCCTATCATTGTCCATCTTGAACAAAACATTAAGCATATAATCTCAACTTTTTGAAGTTGATCAAAAAGCCAAACATGTTGAGTTTAGGGTGGTAGAAAGAAAGGGAGGAAAATTAACCACACATCTCAATTTCTAAGAATCTCTTTGTAACAAGGTTGAAAAAGAACAAAGTGTTTTTGAAGTTTTTGGAACGAAGAACAACAATAGGGATATGCTCTTCACTTTTTAAGTGAATCAAATTCTCAAACTTGTTGAACTAAGCTAATTTTTTTCTTTCCTATATATGCTAGTTAAATTAGAGCTTTACAGGGCCCGCCTCACAAGTACATCCTTACGAGGATAGTGAAAGGGAACGAACCAAAGTGGGAGACAATTGCTAAAACCATGATACTATCTGACCCACTATAAATAAATGCACTCTTCCTTAATGAGTTGTAGTGACTAAATTATGTGCAAGTTATCTTGACATCCTTGAGTAGTCCTTCGGGATTGTGCAAAATTGTACTTTTGTGAGTGTGGGAAGATGGCAAGGGGGTAAAAGAACTTGACATAGTTTAGAATAGAGGTGTTAAATAAATCCCAAATAAGTAGAACGCTACCTTTTAGAGAAAAATTATTAAAAGCCAAATCTGACTCTAGGTAGATTGCTTGGAATCTATTCTTGTGCTATACTTGTTAACACAACCGAGAACATACACTTAATGTTGTTTTAGGGATACAATACAAACTTGATGTGTGTGTTGTGGTTATATTTACTTTTGAAGCAAGAATATTATCTTATAAACTTGATCATAACCTTAAAACTTTTAAAATCCAAAAAAATTGAGAAAAAAAACTTTGATTTGCTAAATGTTGCATATGAACATTTAACTGATGCCTGCAGAAAGTTATGTGATGCCTACAACATTGAAACGATTCCTGACACCATTAAAACACTGCCTAAGTCACTAGAAATTGATGCCTAAAAAATTTAAACCAACGCATATCAATATACAAATGCGCCTGCTAACTGTAGAGTGCAGCGTAGACAAATTCCAATTAACACTTGAGAACAGTTAAGTCACGCCTACACACAAGTAAGTGACACCCAAAAAAAAAGAAGGGAAAATAGTGGACATTTCTGAGGGCTTGGAGAAAATTGGATTTCAGTTTTGAGTACCCTTCTTGGGTTTTCAAACTGTTCAAAATTTCAACCTCGTCAGAATCCCCATTATTGGACATTTTGCAAAAATTATAATGGATTGATCAATTTGAGTGAGAAAGCCAAGATTTTACACAATTCATGTCCATACTAGCTTTTACTCAATCTCACTATATCAAGAATACCCTACAATCTGATGGTTCATATCTAAGGCAAGAGCTTCCTTTTCCTAGCGATACCTTAACTTCTTCAAGACCAACGCAAGAAACTACAAGGGAGGTAAAAATAACTATGTCTTTCCCATTTGGAAACATGGATCCTGATCAAATTAACTACGTTAATAAGGATATCAATAACAATGGAGTTGGTGGGGTTAATAACAATAACAATGGAGGAGGAGTTGACCCTAATAAAAAAGGGTTAAACAACACCAATAATGGAGGAGGAATGGACCCTACCAACCAAGGGTTAAATAACAATAACAAAGGGGGAAATGTTGACCCTAATGATGAAGAGGAAACTGATGAGAAGGTTAACGAAGCCATGCAAAGCCCATTGTTCATGATACTTATGGAGAACGTGTTGGATAGAGGTAGGGAAAAGTACTTTTTAGACTTAGCACAAGCGTGTCTCAAACTCCCTCATGATTATGATGTCAATCAACTCAAACAAAAAGAAGCCAAAGAAAATCCTATTGATGTCATGGATAAATAATGTAAATTATTCCAAATGCAATTAGACACAATGAAACAAAGAGGGACTCCTAAACCCTTTTTCATCGAATCTTTGTGTCCTTTTCCATTCGACAAGACCCTAATTACGATCCCATTCCCAAATAATGTTGTTTCTCCTAAATACAATAAGAATGAAGGAGCATCTGGTCCCCAAGATCATTTAAGGGAATTTTGTGCATTGAGCCTAGAGTTCATGCATGACACAACGTATTTAATGAGGTTTTTTCCTAGAAGTTTAGGAGGCATGTTAATGGAGTGGTTTTCTAAGTTACCCTCCGGCACCCGAACTTTCGAAGAATTGGCCTCCAAATTCATAACTCATTATTCCTACAATATCAAACATGAGGTTATGATGATAAATTTATTTAATACCAAGGAACAGGAGAAGGATTCCTACTTTTCTTGCAAAGATGGAGAGCGGTATTCACTAGATACCCTCAAAGTGTACCTAAAAAAGAGAAGATGGACATCTTTATTAATAGCTTGAGTAAATAGATGAACTATCAGTTAAGGTTGCAATTTCCTATGTCTTTTAAAGACCTAATTGAGAATGGGGTTACCATGGAAGAGGTATTGGTTAAAAGTGGAGAACTTAAGCTTTATAAGAACAACAACAACAATACCTCCAACAACAATCAAAATAGGAATCCTCCTAACAATAACCAGTTTTGGATGAGGAACAACAATAAAGGTGTGGTCAATGATGGAGTTGTAGAGGAAAATAATTTGATGGCCACCAATTTTTATCTTACAAGAGGATCTTCTCAAGCTAACAATGTGACTCAAGCACCCAAAGGGCCTTTTAACAACAATACCAACAATAATAACTTTGGTAATTATCAAGGGGCTAACAAGCCTAAGCCTTTCTTTGCACCAACGCCTTTCTTTGCACCAACACCTAAGAGGACTTTCACTTGCTTGGGTGAACCACTTGAAAATTCATTTAGGACTCTTATTGAAAATAATATTATTGATTTACCAAGGGCTCAACCCTATGAACCACAAATCAGGCCTACATGGTGGAGTGAGTTTTACCATTGTGAATACCATAGGTCGAATCAAGGACATAAGACGTATGATTGCGTGTGCCTAAAAAATTTGGTGCAAGATCTTATTGACAATGGTTTGATTATGGTAGAAGGACCTCAAAATAATGAAGATAACAAAACACTTAAAACTCCTTTCTATAACCATGAGAAAGGTGAATCTTTCAAAGCTTACAATGGAGGGAACAATGGAAACAACTGGAGAGGCAACAACAATGTAACCTTTGCACATAGATATGAAAATACTATTAATGCCCTATCCAGACATGATAGTACTATCAATGTGGTGGTAATCAAAGAAAAACCTAACAAAGAGACCTCTAATGTTGTAACTAGGGGCAAAGAAACAAGAGTTACCCTACAAGGAAGTTCCCCTAAATTTTTTTGTCTTACTCCAACAACTACTTTGGCTAAACCAACATCTTCTTCAATAAATCCTTAAAGTTTGGTTGATCAACTACACAAAAATCCAGCCCAAATTTCTATATTGGAGTTGTTGAAACTTTCTCCTAACCACAAAGAGATCTTTGAAAAATCCCTAGTGGAGACTAATGTTTGTATAACTTTGGAGGAAGATAAGTTTAAAAATATGGTAGGACATTTCATATCCCTACATTTCCTTTCATTCTCCAAACAAGATGATATCTTTGTTAATCACCCTCAAAATTTTCCCTTGCATATAGAAGTTTTAATCCAAAGGCAGAGGATCAAGAGAATTCTCATTTTCTGGGGAGTTAGTCTTAATATTTGCACATTGAACCTTGTCAATTTTTTAGGGTTAGCAGAATCATCCATTGATCCTAAAAAGAAAATTACCATTAAGGCTTATGATGAGGAAGAAATATCTTCGAAAGGCATTATTTTTCTACCTATTCAAGTCAGACCTATAAAAAAAGACACCATATGTCAAGTCCTTGACATGAATCTAACTTATAATATCTTATTGAGAAGACCATGGATTCATGAGATGGAAGTGGTACTTTCCACCTATCATCAATGCATAAAATTTCCACACATGGGTGAAGAGATCACAATTGGAGGATATTCTAATCCCTTTCAATATTGCAGCACATTGAAACCAATTCATGAGTTATTTATTCCTCACAATAGGAAATGAGTCATCCCTAATGCCACCATTGAAGAAGATAAAGAGGAAATTTCAAAGTTAACATCAAAGGCTACATCTACCTCAAACCCTAATCAAACTATCTCAACTACATCATCTAAGGGAAAGGAGAAAATGAGTTATAAGGGTCAAAGTTCACATGAAAATTCAGTTAAGACTTCTACATTAAAGTTGGCAATTTCGAAACCTTCCAAGGATGAGAGAGAACAAGCCAAGAAGGACCAATACTAAAAGATGAATGAAATGATACATAACTTTGAAAAGCAATGTAGAATAAATTCCAAAGGAGTAGGGGAATATTCTGTTTCCCTATTTGATTTACCAACTTCTCCTAAGACACATGGAAAACCATCAAGTGCTCATCCACCTCATAAATATAACTCTCATTTTGTAAGAGAGTGAAAAATCAGCCCTAGAAAAGGAGGACAATAAAGTGTTTAGATGGCTCTACAAAGAGGAAGATACTTCAAACAATCCCATGGAAAGGCTACAACACATCAACATTCAAACCAAGCAATATGGAAAAGGGTATCTTGAATTATGAAAAAAATGGGATACAAGGGACGAGGACCCTTAGGAGTCATGAATAGAGGATTTCTAGAACCGATTGAATTGGCTTGGAGATTAAAAGAAGAGAAATCCAAAATAGGATATCAAAACAAAGGAGAAAGTTCAAGTCCAACTCATTATTTTCATGAACATGTACACATGGTAGGATCCATGAGTGAGGATGATTCTAGGGATTATGAGTGGGATTCCCTATCCAAATATTCTTGTCACGATAAAAAGGTTGATGTTATTCACACATATGCTACCATTCCTAATGTCATGAGTCAAGACAATGAGCATCAAGGTTTGAATTCCACACAAGCATCAAATGAACCTCAAGGTAGGTTGAGCATCTAGGCATAATCAGTGGATAGGTGAACCTTGGGTACCTTATTGGAGGGGGGTGGTGATTCAAACATTGTATTTAATCCACACGCATTCTTTCCCATGGAAATCAACGAGGACTCTAGTGAAGGAGATTTTGATCCTACTTCCATGGAACACCTTGAGGAAGCCCATGTCATAGACCTAGGTGATATAATGTATGAAACTTCAAATGAGGTCATGTCCCTAAAGCCTTCGAATGACAATTTTCCAAATGATTCCTTAGCCCTAATGCACCCCAAACTCGTTGATTGGGATTTATCCAAAAAAAAAGATGTAATATACTTTCCCAATGACCTTGCAATGGCCCAATACCTAAATGTGGTTGAGCCATATTCTTCCACCAATGAATACAATCTGGACATAATTATAGGCAGGGTTCCAACCTCTCAATCCATGAAATAAAAGAATCAAATGCAAAAAAATGAAAAGGTCTAGTGGTGAAAACCACCATGTAACAATGCTAGAACCTAAAAAAGTAAAAATATCAGATTTTTCCAAAGGTGAAAACCTAACTGTGGCACCTAAGGAAGAGAAGTTGGATACCCTACCATAACATGAAGATTAAAGGTCACCCATCCTTATTGAATCAATGGAGAAAGTTAACATTGGTACCGAAGGGGATCCGAAGTTTATTCATTAAGCAACATCCTTGAGTCCATCATAAAGGAAGGAATTCATCGAATTATTTCAAGCAAAGAAAATTAAATTTGCATGGTATTATGCCAACATTACATGGTTAGATCCAAGCTTTATAATGCATCATTTAAATGTTAAATCCAATGTGAAACCCGTAAAGAAAAAGTTGAGAAAGATGCACCCTCATGTGGCACTTTTAGTAAAATATGAATTGGAGAAGCTACTCAAGGTTGGATTCATACGAGTGATTGCATATGCCGAATGGATATCAAACATTGTACTAGTCACAAAACATGACAAATCTATTAGATTTTTTACATATTTTAGAGACCTTAATATTCCTTTCTCAAATGATGATTTTCCACTACCTAGCATTGATGCTATAGTGGACTTAACAATGAGTCATTCTATGTTTTCTTTAATGGATGGATTTAATGGATACAATCAAATTTTAATAGCACCTGAAGACCAAGAAAAGATATATTTTACATTCCCATGGGCAATCTTTTGTTGTAATGTGATGCCCTTCAGCCTAAAAAATGTCGAATCAACTTACCAAAGAGCTATGACCACTATCTTCCACGATATGATGCATACCTTCTTAGAAGACTATGTGGATGATATTCTAGAAAAATCACATGAAAGAAAGGATCACTTACCAATATTAGAAATTATATTCACAAGGTTAGAGCCATTCAAAGTGAGACTTAATCCAAAGAAATGTGATTTTGGTGTGTAATCAGGAAAACTCTTAGGTTACATTGTTTATGAAAAAGGAATTGAGTTAGATCCTAAGAAAGTGAAAGAAATCATGGACATGGAAATTCCTAATAACATTGGTCAAATGAGGTCTCTTCAAGGTAGACTTCAATCCATAATGAGATTCATTACCCAATTGGCAGAAAAATGTTATTCATTCACAAGATTTCTACATAAAGACACCATTTTTACATGGGATGATGAGTGTGAACAAGCTTTCACATTGTTGAAAATATACATGGTGAACCCATCCATATTGATGCCACCTATCAAAGGAAAACCATTATTACTTTACATATCAGCAACAGAAAAATATTTAGGGTATCTATTGGCACAAGAAGACAATTAAGGAAAAGAAAGAGGCATTTAATATTTGATTAGAACATTGATAAAATATGAATTGAACTATAGCTTCATGGAAAGATCTTGCCTAGCAGTGGTGTTTTCTTCTCAAAATCTAAGACATTGCATGTTGATACATAAAGTGAAACTAATTTCCAAAATTGATCCATTGAAGTATCTATTTAGTGAAACAACTCTAATGGGAAGGATTGCAAAATGGGTAATGGTGCTTAGTGAATTCTACATTGAGTATGTGGATAGGAAAGAATTAAATGGATGAGTGATTGTTGATCAGTTGGAAGAACATCCTTTAGAGTCTACATATCCAATTCAAGTGGAGTTTCTTGATACCAAACTTGTTAATGTGGAAGCAAAGAAATTGACCTTATATTTCAATGGATCATATACTCAAAATAGTTTAGGGGCTAGAATTATTTTAATAACACCTCAAGGATATACAATTCCCAAATCTTAAAAACTAATGTTTCCTTGCAGAAATAATATTGTTTAATATGAAGCTTTGGTCATAGGCATGAAAATGGCCTTAGAATGGAATGTCATGGAATTGCAATTTTATGGAGATTCTCAATTAGTCATCAATCAAATCAATGATGAATACAACACCAAAGATGAAAAATTGATGCCATATAAAAGGATGGTGGATGACTGGAAAAAATATTTTGCCTTGATAAATTTTGATCAAATTCCATGAGACACAATAGAGCAGCTAATGCAATGGCTAGGTACCCTAGCTTCTTTTCTCCAAATGCCTGATCAAAATGTGAGGTACGAATGCTTGGTGGAAGAGTTGGCAAAATTAGCATTTGACTTACCCATTACCCAAATAATTTCCCTTATTAATGAACATGACTAACCCGGGTATGGACCAATCTATACTTATATTAAAAACCAAACCTTACCTCTTGACAAAACTCATGCTCAAATATGAAATTTCATAAGACAATCGACTCGTTATACCATCCTATCAGACACATTGTATCTTAAGGTTCTTGATGGAATGCTCCTTAGGTGTCTAGAGGAAAAGGAATCAAGATTATCTTAAAGAGATGTCCACAAGGGGATTTGTGGGTCACATTCAAATGGATTAAATTTTGCTAAGAAAATCCTTCGCATGGGTTTTTTCTTGAATAACTTAGAGAAAGATGCTTGCCACTTTGTGAAAGTTTGTTCAAAATGCCAATATCATGAAGACATGATCCATGCTCCTGCACAAGAATTGCATCCCTTTATCACACCATGGCCATTTTATCAATAGGGTTTTGATTTGATTGGCATGATTTACCCACCATCTTCTAATGGACATAAATACATCCTCACAATGATAGAGTATTTCACCAAATGGGTAGAGGTCGTTCCTTTGACAACTGCAGCAGGAAAATAGATTTCCAAGTTTATCCTTAATCACATAATTTGTCGATATGGTATTTGTCATGCCATCATCACAGACAATAGAAAATAATTCAAGAACAAAGATGTGGATGAACTTTGTGAAACATTTCATATCACTCACCATTCTTCCTCCATTTACTATCCTCAAGGTAATGGACAAGCCGAGGCTATGAACAAGAATATCCTCAAAATATTGAAAAGATCAGTGGATAAATCAGGAAGATATTGGCATATTTAGATAAAATTGACATTGTGGGCCTACAGAACAAGCATCTGAACACCAATGGGAGCTACACCATTCTCCTTGGTCTATGGGGCTGAAGCTGTTTTATCCTTAGAAGTTTAGATTCCAACCCTACAAGTTTCACTACATGGATTAATCATTGATGATGATTATAGAGTTTTCCAACTCCAACAATTGGAATTGTTGGAGGAACATCAAACACAAGCATATGATCATTTGAAGGTATATCAGAACAGAATTTAAAGAAATTACAACAAGCATATCAAATTGAGAACCTTTCAAGTGGGAGACTTAGTGTTAAGAGAAAACCCTAAAAATCAAGCTGATAGAGAAAAGAAGGGAAAATGGGAAGAAAGTTGGCTTGGAATATTTGTTATCATTTCTTCTTTTGGAATGGGAACCTACAAACTAGCTGATTGTGAAGGTGATGAGTTGCAAGAGCCCATTAATAGCATCCATTTAAAGAGGTTGCATACCTAATCAGATGAAAGAGCATCAAAAGAAAGAGAATCAAAAGTGTGTATCAGATGAGCTAGCATCTTCTTTGTACATGAGAAAAGTCAAAATCCAAAAATATTAGAAAGATCAAAAATAAAAAACAATGGAAAATCAGAAAAAGAGAAAATTGAGCATGAAGAAAGAAAAAACATTCAAAAATTAGAAAATTGTTGTCTTGGTGAAAACCTAGAAAATAGGTGCCTTGATGATATTAAAAAAATAGAAAAAAGAAAAGAAATCAAAAAAATTGAAAAAGAGAAAAGTGCCTTGGTGAAAACCTAGCAATAGGCGCCTTGGTAGCAAAAAAAAAGAGAAAAAGAGAAATAAACCCAAAAGGTGAAAACCTAGAAACAGATGCTTTTTGTTCCCTTAGGTCTTTCTTAGTTGCATTTGTACATATTTCCTTTTCACCATCTCATTTTTACATGTCCTCATTGCATCCGTCATTTGTGCATAGTCATAATAAACTCTCTCAGCTGCATTGTCACATTCTAGGTTTTATTTTCCCAAGCTTTACAAATGGTTTCACTTATCACATGGGGCAAATCATTGGTTTTTGATACAAATGGATTCAGAAGTGCTACATCTTGGTCATATGACAGAAGCAGATTTTTAGAACTTCAGAGGAGACATATTTTGGAACCTTTGATGGATATCATTGTTCAACCTAAATAGTTTGATTGCATAACTTAATCCTTGAACTTCATTGACCTTTTTTACCAGGATTAGAAATTGACAATACCCTAAATGATTATAATGTTTGGAATTCTTATTGAAAATCTTGATACGTTGAAGAACACTTGAAATTTTTGATTATTGTCATTAACCTTTTGAAGTCATGTTCTTTTTAGCTAATCAATGATGTTTTGACTAGATTAGTGATGATGAAGACATTATGTTTTTCTTGACTTTTGTGTGACTATTTTGAGGGAGATCCACTAACTTGTGTGAATTCATCTAATGACATGGTCATCAAAGAACCATCAAGGACATTCATATAGGAAGGAGGTTTAACCTTTCTTTGTTTATGCAAAAGGATACCTTGGCTATTTAGATCTTTCATATCTTAATACCAAAATCCTATTTCAACATTGAATCTAATGAAACCGGTATTCATACTCCCATAGTTGGTCATTCAACTAGTGAGGGTTGTACTAGTTCCTAAAGGGGTTACCAGATGAGACGAAAGTCATATTCATATTCTTATGGTCGCAGTGGCACCAGTAAGGATTTTATTGACTCCTAGCTCCACAATGCTCAATGATGAAAATATATCTATTTTGCATTTCTTTGGAAAAAAATCAATGACAGTTCGTTGCATTGCATTTTATTTTCATGTTAGATTAATTGCATTATTTAGGGGAATTTTTTCAAGTTCAAAGGGGGTTACTCATTTTTGGAGTTAAATCAATTCAATGGTTTCAAATCAACAATGTGAGATTACTTTTTGCATCCTTTCATTCATTAATCATTATTCATTATTTTTATGCATAACAAGAAAAGGAAATAAAAGAAGCAGTCAATCATTATTAATTTCCATCATTAAGATTGCATTTCATCAATAAAGTTGCATACATCAAAATTCAAAAAGATAGTTGCTTCCATTTTACTTGCATTGAATAAACTATAACATCATGATAAGATCAAAAACATATAGAAGTAGTTGCATATATCATTTGCATCCATTTATCCATGTCATAATATAAGACATTGTATGCATAGCATAAAAGAAAGTAAATGCATCATAGAAATCATATAGATCTACATATAAAGAAATCTCACATTAACATCAGAACAACAACAATGGGGAATCAAAGAGTAATCATAAATAAATGTCCATCATCAAAGAGTGTAACAAATTTGTATATCAAGGTACATTGACAAAATGATCCATAATCAAAGTCCTGATCAATAAATACAAATCATACATCAATGTAATATCATAAGATCACATCTCAGATCTGTCTCAAGATCCAATAGAGGTACCTCATCCATGACTAGTTGCAGCACATTATCCATCACTTGTACCTATACCCCTTTTTCCATCTAGATCCCTGTCACCTAATCTATCCTGAGTAGTCGGTGGTGTCTGAATCGTACTATAAATAATTGGAAACTGTGCCATCATCGTCAGAAATTATTGTAGCATAGTGGTGACCTGATCCATCCACCCATTCATACTAGTCATCCCTACCTGCAAAGTCCTCACATCTTGTACTAGAATGTCTACAACTGGAGGAATATGAGGAGCCTAAGGTGCCCGTGGATCAAGAGGTACCTATGGGGAAACATCAACTTGTGATGTAACAACCTATGGATCTACCTAAGGAGGAACCTATTTCTATGGAGCTGTTGGTCTTTGAGGAGGAACTTGACCCTTTAAAGGAACCTATAAGGGAATCTTTCTAGCCAATTGTATCCATTTGTGTCTCTTCGTACCCCAATCTACAGCTGGTCTATGTTGTGCCTATCTCCACCATGGTATCTGAGCCTATATCTTCCTAGGCTGACCAAATCCACCACCTTGAGCTCTAACATGACCAACTTGCATTCGAGGTCCCGCAGCTCTCTATACCTAAGGAGATCTCTGTCTCTGTGCTCTCCACCTACCACCACCACCTCCATTACCACCATCTCTAGCGTCATCATTAGAGGACTCATCTACATCTAAGATAGGCTCTGTAGGATCTGTAAATCTCATAAACCTATGATAAGAGAACCACTCTTGGTACTCCACAGACATCCCCACATCAGCAACATGGTCTAACATGTCCCGCTAGATATATACCAATCGATCAATCTCTGTACAAGCAAACTGGTAATCCACCTTTTCTCCCCACATAGATCTCTCTTCCTCAACTTGGGAGTATAAATCCATACCTTGAGGAATGTCATGTACTCTACCATAATATCTAGAAACTCTCCCAAAGTGGAACCTCTCAATAACAAGTGGTGATCGACCAATCATCCACCATGGTGAAAACATGTAGGGAAGCTCATCATCATCCTCCCACCATCCCTCACAACCAAGGTAAGGTCTCCACACAACCTGATAAATATCATCAATGGTGAGGCACCAATGATGATGTTGGACAACCATTCCATCATACAAAATTCATACGACCATCCTTGGCCTTGAACTCAAGCAACTATAGGTCTCATGATCGAGATGTGCTCCTAGGCCCATAACTGTAATAAAATTGCACCTATTGAAATCATTGTACTAGCTATGTACACAAACTCATGCAAATCCTGATACAACTGTGCCAACACATAGGATCCCCAATCAAATCTCCAAGGATGTGCAATCAAGCCCTCTAAGATGTGACCCCATCTGATTGAAAATCTGCAACCTTGTCGATCTAGCAGAAGTAAACCACCAATGATTGCACCCAAGATCGCTGGCAAAGTGGGAAATGAAGAAAATTGAGCCTACGTGATGTTATCATCTCCAATAGTGTCATCTCTAAACATGCATCTTCATTCACTCCCATCATATACTTGATCATAGTATACTCTCTCTCCACGGGTCAGATTCCTAAGCAATCTATATTCATCCTCGGGCGTGATAGTTAGCTCACCAAGAGGTAGATGGAAGGTATTATGGTCAGAGTGCTAACACTCTTCCATAGCTATAAGTAAACCTCATTTTAGCTGAAATTGAGGGAGATCAAGAAGGAAGCCTATCCCACACTGCTCAATAATCTGTCTCTCCAGATTCATCAGCCCATCAACTAAATAAAAAATCTAATGTGTGACATTCTATATATACAACTTATGGAAATGTACCTACATTTTACAAACAAAGTGAGTTATATTAGCATCTTTATATTAGTGGGTCATTTCATGTCAATCAAACTAAATCAAATCTATCCTTTCTCTTTTTTGAGCGCATCAACCTATTGTTCCTACCCTCTAGATCTTGAGAAGGGAGAAATACATCAGTTATTCTACCCAATCTGATCAACACATCAAACATCCATTTATATTATTATTATGATATCCTAAACACTTAGTAATATCATGGAAACACATCTATCTATCTTGAAAATCAATCTAGTAATCCAAAAAATCAATCGAAAGCAGTTTGTTCATCCTAAAATAAGAGTTTTCATCAATTTTCTAGCAGGCGTCACTTGGCTAAGTGTACATGCCATTTCAAACACCATGTGTCATTTTAGACATCATACGCATGATTTCAATCATTGGAGGTGGTACTTTATAGTATACATGACATTTCACAAACCTAGGCATTATTTAAAACTTTCTAGGCGGAATTTAAAACATACATGTGCTGAAGGGTTTTGCTACGCGATATTTTAAACATTGGATGCCATTTTTGACCTAGCTACTAGATGGTGTTTTACTACACCTACGTGTCATTTCCTCAAGTGGAGGAAACATTTAACTACCCTAGGAGTCATTTACACAATCCTAGGTGGCATTTTGCAAAATCTAATCTAAAAAGCATCTAAAAATGCAATAAATGCTATCAAAATAGTGCAATAAATGAACTAGGAAGGTCAAAACCAGTTATTGGAGGTCCATAATCCAAGGGTCTCTGATATCAATGTGCTCTCTTGAACCAATGCTCATGAATGGGGACCACTATCACTGTCAATCTCACCTGGACCATAGCAAAATGTCTATGGTAAAAAGTGAAAATGAATAGTAAATTTGGGTTTTTCAACCTGGGTATGTGGACCAAGATGGGGGACCAAAAAGGTGTCAAACTTTTTTTTGGTCCATAAAAGCCATAGGGCATACGCCCTATAGGGCGCACACCCTATGGATTTGATTGCCGAAGCCTAAGGCTTGGGGAGCCAATAGGGCATGCACCCTATAGGGCGCATGCCCTAAGTAACATTATGAAAAATGCTTAAAGGAGGGAGGAAGAAATCCCAATAGGCCTTGCCAGACCAATTTCAGCACTAGGCCAATACATAAAATGTAACATTTAAGTATAATTTACATACTCTTCCTTTCTTATAATTAAGTTACATTTTATGTATATACTTCTAGGATGTTTGAGAGTGGTTTCATCTTCATAGGAGTTAAGATAAAGATTCTAGATTTTAAGGGTTTTTAGGAAATTTCAGACTTAGCCAAATTTCAAGAATTAGCACATTGTCTTGAACATGATTCTAAATGGACTATTGATTATAATCTTAAGCCCTTGACTTGATTAAAGGCACTCTTTATGGTTCTTAGTGGTTGTAATGTATCATATTGGGTCTTGAGTGGTCCTAGGTCCCCTTAGGACCCATTATGACCCCTTATGACACATTAGGGCCTCTTAAGACCCTTAGAACACAATAATCATTGTAGGACACACTAATGGGCTCTAATGTGTACTAGTGTCTCATAAGGAATTTTAATGGGTTCTATGTGGTCCTAGGAACCCTTAGGACCCATTACGACCCCTTAAGACCCATTAGGACACATTAGGACTCATTAGGACCCCTTAGAACACATTAATAGTCATAGGACCTGTGTGTGTGTGTGTGTGTGTGTGTGTGAGAGAGAGAGAGAGAGAGAGAGCTCTAAGTGGTTCTAATATATCATAGGGGGTCATAATGGGTCCTAATTGGTCCTACAATCCTTTAGGAACCATTACAACCCCTTAGGACACATTAGGACCCATTAGGATCTCTTATGACACATTAGGACCTCTTAGGACCCCTTCAAATTCATTAATCATTATAGGACACAGTAATGGGCTCTAATGTGTCCTAATGTGTCCTAATATGTTCTAATATTTCTTAAGGGGTTCTAATGGGTTATAAGTGGTCCTAGGAACCCTTAGGACCAATTATGATCCCTTAAGACCCATTAAGACCCATTATAGCACCTTAAGACCCATTATAACCCCTTAGAACACATTAATAGTCATAGGATTCTTTAGAGAGAGAGAAGGTGAGGACCCATTACAACCCCTTAAGATGCCTCTCTTTGAATCTTAAGGGTCATAAGGATTTTCAAGGGGTCCTAGGATATATTAATGTTTCCTAAGACCCCTTAACATTCACTAATAAATGATAAGGGGTCTTATCAGGTCCTAAGAAATAATAATGTATCCTAGGACCCCTTATGACCCCTTATAGCCCTTTAGGACCCCTAAGAAGCATGGTAAGGGGTCTTGAGGGGTCCTAGGACAAATTAATGTGTCATAGAACTCTTTATGACCCCTTAGGACCCATCTCTCTACATCTTAGGGGTAGTAGGATTGTTTAGGGGTCTTAGGACACATTAATGTTTCCTAGGACCCCTTAGACCACTTACAACCCCCTAGGGCCCCTTACCACACACTAATGAATGGTAAGGGGTCCTAATGCACATTAATGTGTCCTAGGACCCATCATAACCCCTTACAAACTTTTAAGACACCTAAGATATATGATAAGGGGTCCTAAGAGGTCATAAGGGATCGTAGGACACATTAATGTGTCCTAGAACCCCTTATGACCCCTTAGGACCTTCGAGGACCCCTCTCTCTAAATTTTAGGGATTGTAAGGGTTTTTAATGTGTCGTATGACTTCTTAGACCCCTTACAACCCCTTAGAAAATGTTATCATACACTAATGAATGGTTAGGGGTTCTAAAGGGTCATTAGTGGCCTTAAGGGGTCCTAGAACACATTACTATGTTGTAGGACCCCTTACAACCCCTTACAATAAGATAATGAATTTCAAGAGGTCTTAAGGGTTCCTTAGTGGTCTTAAGGGGTCTTCGGAAACAATACAATGTCGTAGTACCCTTTAAGACCCCTTAGGACCCTTATCATACACTAATGTATGACAAGGGGTCTTAAGGGATTGTTAGGGGTCTTAAGGGGTCCTATGACACACTAATTTGTCCTAGAACCCCTTATGACCCCATAGGACCCTTTATCATGCCTAAGATGTATGGAAATGGGTTATAAGGGGTCATGGGACCCCTAATGACCCCTTATTACCCTTTAGCAATCCTCTCTCTACATCTTAGGTGTCACCTTAAGATGCCTCTATCTACATCTTAAGGGTCATAAGGATTTTCAAGGGGTCCTAGGATATATGAATGTGTCTTAAAACCCCTTAACATACACTAATGAATGATAAGGGGTCTTAAGGAGTCCTAAGACACAATAATGTATCCTAGGACCCCTTATGACCCCTTACATCCCTTTAGGACCCTAAGATTCATGGTAAGGGTTCCTCAGGGGTCCTAGGACAAATTAATGTGTTGTAGCACTCCTTATGACCCCTTAGGACCCATCTCTCTACATATTAGGGGTAGTAGGATTTTTTAGGGGTCCTAGGATACATTAATGTTTCCTAGGACCCCTTAGACCCCCTTAAAACCCCTAGGGCCCCTTACCACACACTAATGAATGGTAAGGGGTCCTAAGGGGTCTTAAGGGGTCCTAATACACATTAATGTGTCCTAGGACCCTTCATAACCCCTTACAAAATTTTAAGACACCTAAGATATATGATAAGGGGTCCTAAGAGATCATAAGGGATCGTAGGACACATTAATGTGTCCTAGAACCACTTATGACCCCTTAGGATCCTCAAGGATCGCTCTCTCTAAATTTTAGGGATTGTAAGGGTTTTTAAGGTGTCGTAGGACTTCTTAGATCCCTTACAACCCCTTAGAAAACCTTACCATACACTAATGAATGGTAAGGGGTTCTAAAGGTTCATTAGTGACCTTAAGGGGTCCTAGAAGACATTACTGTGTTGTAGGACCCCTTACAACCCCTTACAACCCCTTACAATAAGCTAATGAATTTTAAGAGGTCCTAAAGGTTGCTCAGTGGTCTTAAGGGGTCCTAGGACACATTACTATGTCATAGGACTCTTTAAGACCCCTTAGGACCCCTTATCATACACTAATATATGGAAAGTGGTCTTAAGGGGTTGTAAGGGGTCTTAAGGGGTCCTATGACACTTTAATTTTTCCTAGAACCCCTTATGATTCCTTAGGACCCTTTATCACACCTAAGATGTAGGGAAATGGGTTATAAGGGGTTGTGGGACCCCTAACGACCCCTTAGTACCTTTTAGGAATCATCTCTCTACATCTTAGGTGTCACCTTAAGATGCCTCTCCCTACATCTTAAGGGTCATAAGGATTTTAAAGGGGTCCTAGGATATCTTAATGTGTCCTAAAACCCCTTAACATACATTAATGAATGATAAGGGGTCTTAAGGGGTCCTAAGACACAATAATGTATGCTAGGACCCCTTATGACCCTTTATAGCCCTTTAGGACCCTAATATGCATGGTAAGGGGTCCTTAGGGGTCCTGGAAAAAATTAATGTGTCGTAGCACTCCTTATGACCCCTTAAGAGCCATCTATATACATATTAGGGGTAGTAGGATTTTTTAGGGTTATTAGGACACATTAATGTTTCATAGGACCCCTTAGACCCCTTAGACCACTTACAACCCCTAGGGACCCTTAGCACACACTAATGAATGGTAAGGAGTCCTAAGGAGTCTTAAGGGGTCCTAATACACATTAATGTGTCTTAGGACCCTTCATAACCCCTTTAAAAATTTTAAGACACCTAAGATATATGATAAGGGGCCCTAAGAGGTCATAAGGGATCCTAGGACACATTAATGTGTCCTACAACCCCTTATGACCCCTTAGGACCCTCGAGGACCCCTCTCTCTAAATTTTAGGGATTGTAAGGGTTTTTAATGTGTCGTAGGACTTCTTAGACCCCTTACAAACCCTTAGAAAACCTTACCATACACT
>MU224984.1:1930512-1973585 GCA_018584345.1 Thuja plicata
CTTAGGGAGAGAGAGAGAGAGAGAGAGAGAGAGAGAGAGAGAGAGAGAGAGAGAGAGAGAGAGTACTTTCAACAGATCCATGTCATAGGTCTAGGGAACCCTTCGATGCACTCAGGCCACTGAAACAAGTCCTAGCCTTCTATTATGGATTATATCATAATACAAGTACTAAAATCACATTAGTAACATCTTATAATACCAACAAAACTATGTATAAACATTCATAAGGTACAACATATAACTTTCCACATGCATTAACGCAATGTTCCATAACTTTTTCATAAATCTAGGGAACCCTCATGTGCCTAAAATTTGGCTAAGTCTGATTTTTTTTTTAAAACCCCAAAATCTAAAATCTGCATCATAACTCCTATGAAGCTGAAACCTATCTAAAATATCCTGAAAGGTATTTATACAAATATAACTTAAATTATAAGAAATTAAATCTCTCTCTCTCTCTCTCTCTCTCTCTCTCTCTCTCTCTCATTTTGGTATTTTGTGCCTAATATAGGGTGTATGCCCTATCGGGCGCACACCCTATAGTGAGTATAGGGTGTGCACCCTTCTAATGACATTGAAGTTTACCAAGCCTAATGCTTGGATTTGCCTTGGAGTTCCAACCCAAATACCTGGAGGATTCAAGCAGGCCTGAGACATGTTTTCCAGCAAACATAGAAAAAATTAACATTTTTTCTTGTGTGCTCTCCGTCAGGTTTGCACGGGGTTCAATAATGATAAAATTAGACGACATGATATTGTAGATCTCTCTGATTTCTATCTAACGATGTAATTTGTTTTTAATTGTCATTATGTTCAGCTTTTCATTTTTAATTTCTTTTCTAAGTATGTCCATTTTTTGTCAAAATCCATCATGTATTCATTTGGGCTTAGATTTTGGCTCGTTCATCAAATTTTGAAAAAAATTACATTTTCAGAAACTAGACTCCATTCTACACACTTTAAAAAAAAAAGGTTTTGATTTTCAATTAGTTTTCAATGATTTCTAGGTGGAGCACACAGAAATTTCATATTTTTAGGATGTGTCCACTTCGGAAAATGGCAAAAAATCACACTTTCATAAAAAAAAATAGCAAAAAAATCTAGGATAAACTAGGTGGTGTTAGCTAATTTCTCACTAGAGAGATTAAATTTTTTTTTTTTTAAAGTTAACATACTTTCAAATATTCATTGTAATTTTGAGCAAGGAATGGAGGTTTTCTTGCTGGTTCTTTCCTCGAGGAGCTCTTGAACTAGCTTTTATTATTAATATATTTTAAGTGGCTTGCCACTTTTTCGCTGAAAAAAAAAAAACATTTTAGGGGGAGCACACCTGACGCTATGTTATGTTTTTTTCACAAAAAGCAGGACCACTTTTTCTGCTCCCCCTTTTTGAGGGCCTTAATCTGCACCATTTCTAAAAAAAATGAGTATTTTAGAAACTAGATTTGGAGTAGAACAACTATTTTTTTGTCACATTTTAAAATTTTGAGTGTAACTATCCTCAATTTGTAATTGAAGTTCAGAGTTTGCTGATTTCAGAAAAAAGTGGCATCTTATACCACCTTTTTGGTCCCCCATGTTGGTGCACATACCCACCTATTTAAGCTATTTAACCTAATTTTGGAGAGATTTCTAACCCAATTAGACCTAATCTGCATTCTTTGCACATTGGGGCATGTTGTGAAATCATCATCATCAATGTTTTTTAGAAATGAAAACATTTTGGATCTTACTCTACATCAGTCTCATTAATCTTTTGCATCTGGACATCAAAATGCTTTCATTTATGAGGGGGCCTCATCATATCATCAAATTTATGATTGTTCATCATATCTTACATCAAATTTGGGGCATTAAAAATTCAAACTTTTATCAGTGGGGTATTCTTTATCAATTCTGCATTAGTTTCACATTAGGTTCTACATCTATCAAATCAAGGGATTTCACATTAGTTTCTCGTCAGGTTTTTCATCAGAGTTTCATATCAGGTTATCAATTTTCACATCAAGTTTTGCATCAATTAATTAGCGTCAAATCAATGATCTGTACATCAATTTTTTTGTGAATCAATGCACTTCACACATCTATTCAAAGAGGGGCATTTGTAGACACCTAAAATTGACCAGGTATTTTCTAAACAACCAAATTTGAATTTTTCATCAAATTTCTCCTAATCTCATCAAATTGCATCAAAATGGATCAAAATCAAATCAAATGGACATTTATAAATCAAAATGGACAAAATCAAATTAAATCAAAGGATTAATTAACCATGACATCAAATTATCAAATACAAGCCTAAAAGGGAGAATCAAAACTAAATAATTGATTTTAATCAATTAATTGTATAGTTTAAAAAAAATAAAAAATTGAACCTATTCATCCCTACATGGATAATTTAATTAATTGATTGAATGAAATAATCCTAACATCTTTCAGTATGAATTTGAGCAACCAATGGGAATCAAGAACACAAAGCACATGGATCACTCCTAAATCACTCATTTTGAACTTTGAATCTCAATCACTCAAATTTGTCTCTTTGTCCCAACCTTTGAGACAATCATTTAAATTTTCCCCCCATTTCAAACCATTTGAATTCCTCTCACTCAACCATGTCTTAATTATGAGCAAATAACTCTATCCCTACACTTGGAAAATTCCTATAAATAGAAGTCATTTTGAGAGCATTAAGGATCCTAGAAATTTGAATGCAAAGCATCAAACCTCTTTTCATTTTCATAGCAATTTGAGAATTTTGAGAGATTATCATAACATTTTTGCATCATGGAGATCATTTTGAGTGCATTTGAATACAATATTATCATGGTTTGAGAGAATTGAGCTACATTTAGGCATTTATCTTCATCAAATTCTCATTCTAAGATTGTCATTGATAGAGATTAAGGATGAGAGATATATCAACATGCTTAGATAGAAATTCATGAGATGCTTATTGATTTAATTGCAATTCTTAGTTTAAATTTCCATTATTTTTTCATAGAGTTGTAGTTAAATAAACTAATTTCATGAAGGTGTATTTTATTCACACACAGTTATTTCAATTGATAATGTTTATGCATGGGAAGAAGGATATGAATTGCATAACAATCAAATGACAATGTAGTATTGTTAAATGCCAGTAACAGACATAGAGAGATCAAATGCAGAGCACATGAACATAGTAAGAGAGATAAAAAATGCTTTCAAAGGTCAAAACCAACAAGAATTCATTCAAAACAATGTTGTTACTGATGATAAAATAATAATGGTATCTATATTACAATAAAAATATGCATATACAGAATAAAATGGATATCAGTGTTGCTGTTATAAGTTATCAAATAGTGAAAAGAGTGATCATATGAAAAAGGAGGATAGACAACTGTATTATCCAAGTGTAATATGCATGTCCATAATGATCAAACAATAGTGCATGTTCAAAAGGAGAGGGATAACAAAAATGTTGTTATAAAGAGATGCTAGATCATAACATTTATCATCAAATGAAATATGTATAAACAAAGAATTGATCAAATAACAGAGTGCATATGCAGGAATGAAGGTAAATAATAGTGTTAGTAAAGATGCATGATCAAATCATAGTGTTGTTCACAAAAGAAAGATGCATTGTTTTAAAATATCAAGCTCTCTGTTCACAATAAGATTACATGGGTGTCTTGAGCCTATGCTCAAACCCCATGTGTAACCTTCTCACTAGAGTCACAAGAATGGTTTGATATCACTGTTATTTATTTTAAAAAGACCATACAATGGAACATATTCATACGTAATGGCAATAACAGTTAAACCACAGTCTCAACAGAGTGTGGTGACATTCAGACAATGGTGACTGTTGACAGAGGAGACCAAGAAAAAAAAATACAATAAAAAATGGCATACATCCAATGGTGAATGCAATCATTCCCAAGTATAAACATAAAGCTCACACTAGTCAAGCTAGCAAAATAAGCTTACGTGCATTTTCTAATAGAGAGTGTTTGAGAAAAGAGGAAATCACAACACATTGTAAAAACCCAGCAATCATTGCCAGAAATGTGGAGACCCATTAAAGCTAAAGCTGCAACTAAAGTGTTTCAAAATCTATGAAATGCAATGATATATTCAACAAAAGATCAGCAAAGGGAAGGTGAGTAAAGAAGAAGAGATTAACTTATCTCTAAGTTCACATCCAAGAAGTGGCAGTTTGAAACCCAAGCTCATGCATAAATAACAATTAATGCCAGATGGTGAGAGCCCGAGCTCTTTAATACAACTCCCACTTCCAGTTGGAGCCCAAGCTCCATGCATATACATAAGTCATGGTCAAGGATGGAAAAAATTGCACAAATCATAGAAGAAAGCTCACGCTGTAGAGGAGAGCCCGAGATCTCTGTTTTAAATAGTTAACTGCAGTGCCAAAACACTGCCCAAGCTCAGGCATAAACAAAAAGTAACTTCAGATCAAGTAGAGACGGGTTCCAGTCAAGAGCCCAAGATCTATGTTTGACTCTAGATCCCAAGATACATTTGTCACATTCACAGTTAAAGATGAATGTGAAACTACAGTATGCAACTGATCTCGTGCTCAAGATCACAAAGAAAAGCTTCAAATAGTCCACTATAACTCTCATATCACAAATGATGAATTCCAAATTAGCATCAAAAGCATAGAGAAGCCAAGAAGAATGCCCCAAACTCATCTAGGTTGTGCTATACTTAGGATTCCAAAACCCTCATGCCTCTACCAAATGCAAGAGATCAATTAACCCAAAACCAAGAAAAATTCAAATCCAATGAATTTTTGGAGTCCATCGAGTACATGAAGGAGTTATTACAATAAAGATTGCATATTTTTGGATAGCAGGAGCCTCGAGAGGTTCACTTATAAGTTCCACACCAACATCACCTAGCCTATATCATGGAGTAAATATTTTGAAAGGTTGTGATTGTGCAAGGTATTGGTCATGTTGACCTAGGGTGATGGTGTCGGTATTTATAATATGTTTGGGTTATTTGAGATGGGATTATAGTTAGATGTGTAATACGGGTTAGGGTTTTGTCTATGGTGGGTTGAGTTGTTAGGTTTTTATATGCTTTGGTATTTTGTTAATATATTTTATATAAGATGTAATTCAAAAATGCCAACATTAGGGGCTAGAATTAGGGCATGTATTATGCCTTAGAATTAGGATTTTAGCTGATTTGGAGGGTTTTTTTTGGAGGGGATTGGATTTTAAAATTTATCCATGAGGGGGTGTATTTCTGAGCTTCCTTTTCATTTTTAGGGGTTCAGAATTTAGGGAGAAGGTGGCTTAGAGAACATTTTGTTCCTTTGTACCTTTTGCATACATTTTTTAGCCATTGGTTCATGTTTTTTAGGTAGATTGTGTTCAAGTGAATGCAACATATTCCTTGGTGTGTTTTGTAATTTTGCATGTAACCATTTGCAAATTTTGAAGAGAATAAAGAAAGTCCCTATTATTCATATATTTTCTGACTTCTATTATCAATCCTTTTCAACTTTTCTGCATTTAAGTGTAATGTATTTTGCAACATAGAATAGAGAATTGGTTCAATTCTTATTCTAGGTTGCCAAGTATATCCTTTTGTAGAATATGTATGTTTTTTGGCAGATTATCACAGGTTGTGGTACAAACCCTAATACTAAGTTTTAGGTCAACCTATACGTTGAATAGTGAATATTTCTGCAGATCTTAGTAGTGTGTTTCTTTTGGATGTTAGTTTGAAAACTCTGATAAGTCTAAATCTAGTTTTTGATGTATCACCTTATAGTTTATTTTATTCAATTTTTAGTTATCTTTTCCCTTTTCCCAAAACAAAGATCAGCCATAGGTGATATTCCAAATTTAATAGGAACCAACCTAGAATCTGGAGATTCCTTCTTAATCAGAGTCTACCCACAACTCAGGAAGGTTTCCATTGTTACCATGAGATATTAGTATGCCCTAATGTATGAGTTTGGGTGATATTTTTTGGCCTTATTAGTACCAAATTTCATTATCCTTTATATTCATGAAATTCAAAAGTAAAAAATTACCTTCTTCATAAATGACTTCATCCTTTAGGTGTGAAGAGTTCCATAGAGTCATCAGACCTTCAGACACTCCATCTAAACTAGTGGCAACCATATCCATGGTTTTATAGAATTTTATGCACTCTAGTTTTTCCTTCTTCATCTTAGTTTCCTGAATTAACATTATATCTGGTCTATGACTCCATATTATATTATGTATTACATCCTGCTTATGTGGACCATTAAGTCCATGAATATTCCAAGAGATCAGCTTCATTTCTTACTGGATGTGCATGCATCATGGATGGTCTTTTGGGTTCCATCCACTATATTATTCTAGGCTTCTTCTTGCCAAATATGGCTCAATTTTTTTTCCCTGGAGTTTTTGATTTGAGACCCATGACTACTTTGATCTTGCTCCTAGTTCCTGCTAGCGAGACGGGGGAGGGGTGCCTACTATTCTTTTTCTTCTTAACACTGGTTCACCTTCCCACCATCCCTTCTTTGTATTTCATAAAGTGTTCTTTCATTCTTTTGAGCTTCCCTAGGGTGACCAATTTTAGCAATGCTTTCATTTTGAATACCTACTCTGGTTTTTCCTGCTCTGTGCTAGGGTTTGATTCATGTGGAAAATCACCCATTAGATTGTTTTGCATGGGAAAAACACTCCAAACTCCAAGGAAGGTTCAAGGGTCCAGCTCATGTGGGGTGGGGCTTTAGTCAATCCCTTCTCCATTTATCTTCTCTTCCATGACACTATCCACTCATGAGGGTTCCTAGATATTGTTTACTTCCGGAGCATTTTCAGACTCAGCTAAGGGCCTAAACTCCACTCTCTTTGAGAAAATATCATTCTGATTTATGGGGTACACCATTTTATCTTTTTTATTGATGTCTTTTGTTTCCTCTTGTTTCATTTTTTTAGGGATAACCATTGTTGAATCCTTTTTCTTCCAAACTTGGTTGCTATTTTATACATCCCCCGCTTAAAACATCTAGTTTTTTTTCCAAACTTGGGGTTTCTTGTATCTAGTCCTTTTTCTTTCCTACTGTCCTTTGAGCCTTCCTGCATTTTTCCTTTAATAAAACTGGTCACTTTCTGGCCACATGTCCTACTTCTTGCAGTGAGAGCAAGAAAAGGGCACACTTTCATAATCCAATTTTTGTAATCTTTTTCCCAGTTTGGAATGAATCTCTATGACCTATGGTACATCTTTCCCCTCTTTCACCCCTATGCATAATCTGGCATAGGTTAGATTTTTTCTATCCAACGTCACTGGGTCAATCGATAGAAGCTCTCCAAAGGATATGGCTATTCCAGTGAAGATGTCTTCATACCAAAATTCCAGAGGGAATTCTGGAAGACTTACCCAAATAGGGGTTTGGATATAGAATGAATCATTAAGGTACAGGTTTGGAGACCATTTCTACAAGGCCAAAGAGGATTTACCTATTGCCCATGCGCCAACACATAATATCTTGGCATAGTCCTCTAGGCATGAGAACTCAAAAGATAGAAATCCTTGTGCTATAGCCTTTATTTCAACTTGGCACTTTTGGTGCCATTTTTTCTTTGTGAAAGTTCTGACTATGTCAATATTAGGCCTCAACCCAACAAATTTTTGAACAAGAGTAAGAGACATGGTTGTAATATTATGATCAACTAGTTTTTTAGGTAGAGAAATAGCATACTTAACATTTTCCAAATAGGTCCTTTATAATTGGGAATAGAGACTTGCATGTGGGATTTATCCCGGATACAATAGACCAAAGCTGGTGCCAGGCAGAATATTCCTTTTCACAAGAGTGAGCCTCAAAAATTGCATCTAGACTAGGGAGAGAGCTTGTTTTCCCCATCATGCCCACGTCCACTTTACCTGGATCTTTCTGCTTGTCACGTGGGACCACATCCTTGTTTGGTGTGTCTTCATTATCCTAGTATTCTTGAGGGCCACCTTCATGAGCTCCTGCAGTAGAATCTAACAGCTACGAAGGCAATTTGGCACCTACACTCAAATTCAAATTCCCTCCTGCTCCCATTGTTTCAAACAATTAGAATGGGAATCGTATTCTTTTTTGGGATGTAGATCATTGTTAATAGGATCTTTTATATTTTAATTGAATAATTTATTTAGGTATATGTTCCATTTTATGCTTAATACCAAATGTTTCTATAGTAGCTTCATTGTTCAATATGTGTTTCTTTTGCTAAGAAGGTATTCAAGTATATTTGGTGTTCAACCCATAATGGACTATTAGATAAAAATATAAATGTCAAATAAGAAAGTAATATTTGAAAAATTATTAATTAAAAATGTATTTTAAACAAGTCTAAAAGGTTTAGTAATACCAAAAAATAAATCTATTTATTTTTAGAAACTTTAAAAATTCTTTGAATTTTGTGAGAATCCATGTGTAGGACAAGAAAAACTAGATTATATGAGTACAATTATGTATAATAATGTCATTTGAAGGTTAATGTATGCTATGGTTTCTAGTATACCCAGTATTGCAGCCATGTTGTTAGCATTGCAAACTAGTTTTCTAGCAATCCCAAACCACATCATTAGCTAGCAGTCAAATATATCTAGATATCTTCAAAAAACAACTAAGCACAAAATTACATTCAATGGGAGTAAAGAAGAATCTCTGAAGTGTATAGGTTATTTTGATGCAAACTAGATAAGAGATAATGATAGCAGGAGATAAGTGCCAATATATTGTTTTATTTATAGTCGATGTGCAGTTTCATGGGCAAGTAAGAAATAATTGACAGTTTATTTTTAAATAGCGGAAGAAGTGTACATACCACCATGTCAATCAAGATGGAATCAATATGGTTGAGAATATTATTGCAGCACATCTAGATTGCTCAAACCCAACAAACAGTTTTCAATAGTGACAGCCAAAGTTGTCTTGCTTTAACAAAATATTCAAAGTATAATGGGAAACTTACACATATTGGAATAGAATACCACTTTATTTGTGACAAATTAAGAGTTTTGTACAAATGGAGTACTATGAAACTGAAATAATAGTGGGAGATGCATTGACAAAGGCACCAAGAAAAAAATTGAGTATTGTAAGGATGAATTGAATATACTACATCCTGACATAGAAATATACGTCTAAGTTGGAGTGTTGTGCAGAAATGATAACCATATATTTAGTGATTAGTGTTATATTTAGGGATTTCTGTTTAATAAAGGATAACACATGAGAATGGTTGTGTAAATTTTATTAGATATAGATTAGCTTTAGTGTAGTGAATAAATCTAGGGCAGTTTGATCAAGTATTTTAGGAGTCTCCTACTCTTGATTTCTACTGAGAAGGGTTTTTTTCAGTGGCGATTATTCTCCAATTGGTGAATATGTTTCGTCAGGCATATAGAAATTGGAAAAAAATGCTTAGTATACTGGTTGACTGGTTCACCTAGATTTTATAAAAGACATGTATAGTGGTCGGGTACGTAATTTCACTACGGTAGTCGGGTTGTTTGCCCATTTTTCTATTGTATATTTGACTATTATTAGCCACAGATTAAGGAAGGTTGTATTTATCAAGGATCACCATTCTCCAAAGGGCCATTGTCCCAAGTGAAAGTTTTGTTTGTACTAGGACCCAATTTTCCATTCATCATAAATAATCATGTCCCAAATTCCCGTCCTATTCACCTAGTCAATTACTTGAAATTATGCGGGCTTCATCAAATATTAGTTGTTATCGTATGCAATTGTCGACCCCTTCACCAAAATTTAAAATAAGAATTTTTATATAATGATATATTCAAGAAATTTTGTAGTACAAAAATTTAGTTTATTCTGAGCTCACAATTGCGATTGGTAGCGAACTGGAATGACTTTGAGTTTGTAGTATCTTTTTCAAGTAAAATGTTATTGCAACCTTAATTTTTAGGAGATGTCATAGTCAAAGTTAAATAGGAAGAGGACTATTGAAGGTGGAGATGTCCAAGAGAGGCCAACAAAATGCTAAAATATATATTCATACTTTGGCAGGGTCAGACACAATGGTGTTGGTCAAAGTGAGGAGGGTACATCATCAAAGGAACCTGTACAACTTAAAGGTTCTAAACTTACACAGGAGTCTATTCAACAAATTGGGGAACCTAATAAATCTTGTGACGAAGTTGGGGAACCTAATATGTCTGATGAAGATGACCTTGAAGATGAATTTCAAGTAAATAACCATTATTAGGATGAATTGATCGACTTCAGTGACGATGGTGGTTCAATTAACAGTAACACTAAAGGGAGAGTAATATCAAAAGAAAAAACTGATCATCAATGGGAGATGCCGAGGAGATTTAAATTTTATTGGGTGGAAAAGTATCCATTCATTGAACCTTGGAACAATCCAATTGTCGGTGAGCCACTAGTAGAATGCACATGTACGATTTGTAGTTGGAAGTATAAAAAGGTAAGCGGTTGCACCTTAAACTAGACACCATAGAAAAACATGTTGGTAAGGTTTGCGAAACCTCAACTGTAGATGGAAAGGAAATAAAAGTGGTAAGATATCAAACAAAGGAGCAATGTCAACATAAAAGGAATGCTGAGGAATAATATTTGTTTTATAAATTTAAGACGAAGCCTGGTGAAGTTCATGGTTCTATTAATGCTATATTGTCAAAAGCAAGTGAAGTAGAAGAATGCAGAAAAGTTGTTGAATTAAGTAATGTTTTCCATATTTTGAGCAGAGGGCGTCCAATGACAGACTATCCAGAAATGAGTGGTTTGTTACACTTTCTAAAAGTTCCTAACTATCCTATCACTCATTGGTCAATAAACAGTGGATGGGAATGGGAAAGTTGTATCTCCCAGGTTGAAATAGAGGATGTACAAAGAAAAATAAAAGATTCAACCTTTATTGCATTGTCCTTAGACGAAGTTATGGAAATAGATAGTACATCGTGGGTATGCATGCATATTTATACTATATAGAATAATGGCTGCTAACCACATCTACTAACTTTTGCAAAATTTAGGGATAATATGACATTGGAAAATTTATTTCAATTAGTAAAGAGCCATTTAATTGAATAAGAAGCTATGGATAAATTAACAATAGTGAAGAAGTTGATCTATTTTTGAGCGGACGAAGCTTCAGTAACGCAAGGTCAAACGATTGGTCTTTAGACAAAGATGTAGGCTTCTTGTTCACCATATGTTGTTGGCATTCACTATATGGCCCACAGGATGAATCTTGGTTTTAGAGTTGTGAAGAAGTTTCCATTAGTAAACAAGGTTGAAGATTTAGTAAGAGAGTTGTACTTGTATTTTTGTCCAATTCCCAAATATTTTAGGGAATTTCAACACTTTGCTGATGGAATTACCAATGGAAACAAGATTCTAAAATATGTTGATACCATATGGATCTCTTTGGATGGACCAACACATCATTTTTTTTCTGAATATCATTCTTTGATTGGACTTATGTATGAAAATTGCAACAATGCAGAAAATCAGGGATGTGGCAACATGCTTCAGAGGTTAAGAAATATAGAGACACTTTTAAATTTAAATCATATATTCTTCGCATGCTAGAAGAAATGAAATTCATTATGAAAAAAAACCAGCAAAGAGCCATGTATATTGCGAAATATGCTTATTTGCGTAAAATATCAAGCCAAGCCCTCGATAATCTCTATCGAAATGACCCAAATTTATATGATGAAAAATTTCATCACTAGCGGAAACTAACAGATTTGGACAATCCTAATAATTATTGAAAGATCTTTGAAAATTTATATTTATGTGTTTGTGTAAGGGGATTTCAGATACCAATGTACTACAGTGCCGCAAAGAAGTGAGCTATAAGAGTTACAAGGGAAGAGTTTACCAAGATCCTCAAGTCTATAGCAGCTAATGCAAGGAACATAGCCTATAAAGTTTCCTCTAAAATAAGATCTCTATTCCCATATGAACAACTGCTTGAGGCCATGGAAATTGTGTTTCCTCAATATTGGGACTTAAACTCTAAGGAAGATTATCGTAATAGGATGTTGACTTTGATAAAGGAATTTTTCAAATCTGTAGAATTCAATGGAGTGACTATCAATAGAATTTTAGATGAGGGTCTTCTTAGACAACAACTTGGCACTTTTGCAAGGATTATGAAGCATCAATATCAATTAATGCATAACTCACATGAAGAGGGATCGACAACAAGGCTTTGGACAAAACTAAAACAAAACACAATGTTGCATGATGAAATTTCAGAGTTCTTCAAGCTTGCTGATCTATGTCAAACCATGATATTGGGTTAGGTGGAGGATGAGAGAGTTTTCAATGCTTTGTGCTTCCTAGAATCAAAGATAAGAAACAAACTAAACAATAATTTGGAAACATTCTTGAGGGTCTACACATCTAGGTATGATGTCAATACTTTTTCTTATCAAAAAGAAATGGAAACCTAGAAGAAAAGATGCAAAAGAAGAGTGTTGGGAAACACCTTTAATCAATCTATAACTATGAGTGGGACAACTATAGGTGGTGATGGGAGTGGGATTCATAGAAGCGGAGGTCAGAGTGAAGAAGACACAAACAAAAATGAAGAGAGAAATGAAGGAACTGGAATACCATAACTAGATGATGACGACGACGATGTAGAGATGAATTGGCAAATTTAGGAAATTTATGCTAAATTAGAAGTAGTAATCAATAGGTATTTTTTGAACTTATTAACTACTATATCCTATTATTCAATGTTCATTTTAGAAAAGAAAGAATGTATTATGTTTCATCATTAAAATTTAAGGAGAAAGAGTAGTATTACTATAGTTTGTATCGTATCATCAATGATCATTCATATTTGAATTTGAAATTCTTGAAAGAAATTGTGTATTCCAATAGCATATAATAGAGTAAATCAACTAAGAATAACTGAATAAAATCGAATAACTCAATGGACATTAAATTGGAAAACATGAAAATTAGATAGAGAAAAAATTGTTTTGCATTCATTTGTAATACATTACAATTTATAGTAGCTCAAAATTCAGAGCAATCTTTGTAGGCCAGTCCAAACATCCTTTGATGACTAAACAATTTGGTTCATAGTATAGTCACACTCCTGCAACTTTGTTAGCCATTCATATTTAGAAGGGTGACTTGAGAACATTGTTGCTTCTAAAACTTTATTCAAATTTCTCACTGGTTTGATGAAATCAATGAACGTATCATAAGATAGGTCTTTAGGAAGAAAGCGTAAATCAATATTTATTTTGTCCTGCAACCTTATTTTGTAAGTTTCTCTTCCAATGAAATTATTTGCATCAAATCCCTTAGGCAAACCAAGACATTCCAAATTCACTTTCCTTTGTTCCATCATTATGATCTTCTTCTTATCTTTGTCATCCAATTCCTAAGCTTTCCGTAGCTTCTCACATTTTTGAATGATACTTGATACCTTTATTGAGGTATCAAGGCGGGTACTGATACCCTTGTTTGATAGATAACTATCACTCTTACTATAGAGTTGTTGCATAATATCTTTTGCTTTCTTTTCTTTCTTTAAAACATCCATGTTCTATTTGATGTTCTTATGGAGCGTCAAATAACATACTCTCATACTTTGAAGCATTTCAAACCACTCAAACAAGCTATGAGACATACCCAATATTGGGCCCCAAATGTGTTCTTTAGTAATCTTCACTAAATTATTACTAGTATTAGTTAAAGTTTGAATTGTATTATTGGCCTTCTTTAGTTCTTCTACCATTTTTTCACAATTAATTTTCTCTTCCACTACTTTGTGTTCCCTATGATTGGCTTTATCCGCATGTGAGTCCAATTGCTTTTGCAGTTCCTGGATGGAGGCAGCATTACTCTCCATGGTTTTAAATAACTTTTGTGAAGTGACTCTTTCTTCCTATAATTTTTTACTAATTTATTCCAATTTTCCCCTCATTGCCTTCAGCTCTACCTACTCCTATTCCTTTACTTTTGCCTCCGCATGTTCCTGCTTTGTATTTGCTGATCTAGAGGTTGATTTTTTAATCTTTTTCTGTAATTCTTTCAAACTATTCTCTGAATCTTTCCTCTTTTCTTTTTCATTGGCAATATCTTCCTGTAACTTTTCTATATTTTTCTTCAGCTTACTTTTCTCTCTTTCTAGCTTCAACAATACACTATAGACCACTTGGTTTGTAGACTTTTACACATTGATATTGTCCACTTTTTTAACGTGAAATTCAGATGGATCTATCTGAATCTCTGGCGGGTTTCCATATTTTTTGGGTGTAATAACAACCATGAACACCATCATGTCTCTATTTGGGTCATATATTAGAAAAACCCCATTGGATGCAGGTTATTCCTCTACAACTACAGTAAGGGCACCATTCTGTAATGTCTTCTTTATTTCCTTATTCTTGGTTATTGTTTCTACAAATTTATTATATAAATATTTGAAATGAAAATATAGTGTTGTAGAAGGATTTAAATGTTTGAAAGGTGAACCAAAGCTTGCTATGCCTATTGATCTAACTAATGCTATTTGAGGATTTAAACTTTTAGAGGGTTTTGCTTAACTTGAAACTGCAAAACATTCTTTAGGATCAAGTGTCAATGATCTGGAAAACTTTTGCTTCTTGATAGTATATTCTTCTATGGGATTATGTGTAGATTCTACTAGCCTCTTTAGAGAGGGAACTTGTTATATAAGTTACCCAGTCCCACTGGCACCAGTGCCACTACCAGACCTAGTAGCAGTAGATTCCCCATTCCCACCCATGGCAATGGATGTTCTTGTGGGTATAGTGGTTCCTGATGAATCTAATGGATCCATGCCAAATCCAAACCCAAGGCCTGCACCATGATCAAATTCAATTTTTTGTGTGATAATTGGAATCAAGAAACCTTCTCCTGTGGGACCCAAACCACAATCTGTATAACCCATTTTTTCCACAATGATTACCCCTTTGTCATATACTTTTTTCTGGTAGTTGCTGACTCCACTCTAACTCCTTGGAGTAAATGCAATTGGTGGATTATCATCCTCACTACCTGGATTACTGTTGTCGTATGACATGGTAAGATTATCTAAATTCCACAATTTCCTAAACTCTATATCCTCGTCTATTTCATCCAGATCTGCACTGGTCTTTGGTTCACCAAGATCCTTTCTCATACTCCAAAAATCTTTCATTTTCCTCTAAGTTCATTTTATATCCTTACAATCTTCTGCGATTTTCTTTGGTATTTTTATGTTTGATGGATGAACAAGTTTTTCAAAGAAATTGTAGAACATTCTAGACTGTAAAATGCCCTTGTTTATTGATGTCATAATTTGTGATGACAACTGTTCAACTAAATTTTTTTTCTCAGTAGAAACTTTCTCCATCTCTTTTGTAACATCATCCCAGCTATCCTTATTTTTCAACTTCTCTAGCAATGGTTTACTTTCGTGTTGAAATAAGTTTGTAGAGTTCTTAGTAGCAACAAACATTGTTTGAATGATGTTGAGTGGATCATACTTCCAGTACCACTCTAAATCAAATTGAAAAATTTCTAAAAAATGTTTTGCCACTTTGGATGCCTTTCTCTCAAATGTTAACCCTACAATTGAGAAAGGTAAGGGAATATTCTCTTCTTCGATTGACCAGTCAAGAGTTTATCTATGCTCTCTACTTGTAGTACATATTCTACTGCAAACATCCTGTCTGTCACATGCATTGTAAGTTTGTGGGGTTGTAGTTCTAATCTGTAAAACCTTAGCCTAGTTTCCTTACTACACAATGTATGTTTAATTGATATAACTCTCTTTTCACCATCAATAGCAGGATCATAAACATCGTGATACTCATCAGTGAAACTAGGGATTTCTACTATTTTTTGTAGTCTATTAAATTTTTCCCATTTTCTTGCCATTTGCCTTGAGTTTTTTCTTTCCCCATTGTTCTTCGGAAGAATGAAAAAAACAAAGAATCATAGATATTTACTAAAAAAATCACAGACAATAACTAACTAATTAAGAAAACCCCAATTTAAGAAAACCCCAATTGTACATACAAGAATTAAAATTTCAAAATCAAGTTAGACAAATTTTTGAAATTACAAAATCGGGATGCATTAGGCTAGATATCTTACCTGAAATTAAAATTTCAAATCTGGATAGGTAGAAGTTAGAATGGCTAAGGTTCTCACAAATTACAGTCTCAAAATCTTCGACGATGGTTGAACTATTCTTTTTAGCTCTGGTGCTATGAGTCGATAGGTTTTTAAAAAAGAAATGTTAAAAACCTTTCATTAAATGTAACATTTAAACCAAAGTTCCATAATCCTTTTAATGCTTTATCTTCACATGATATAATGGTACATAATATTTTGGACAAATTACACATGTCACATTTCTAAAACGAGTTTTCAGAAAAGTTTTTTGAAACCCATAAGATTTCTGAAATACAAGTTCAACCATTTATCTCTCATAATCCAACGACTATTACGATTTTAAAATATTAATAATTTAATACACACTAATTAATATAATCATTAACTATACTCACTTATAATTCATGAATTTGAGAATACCTTATCCATGAAATTTGAACCAGTAACCGTTAAATGATAAAGTTTGAAAACATTTAATTATTACATGAAACAAAAGTGCAACACAATTTTTTTATATTATATTTGGTAAAATTTCATTACAAATTTATAATTCAACGACGTCCATGGGCTATATCTATTAACAATTCTAATAATAAAAAAAAAAAAAAAAGCATTTCAAATTTCTTAAAACATTTTCATTTTTTTTTTAAACATGCGTGATTACAATTTACATCATTTTAAAAACCCACATAAGCTACTACCACCAGAGGGAGATATAGTAGAGACTAGGTAGACTCAAGGACATGGACAGGGACAAGGACAAAGGGAGAAATAGTCAGGGACTATCCGGCTGAGGCTCCCTTCCTTTTGTGTGGAAATTTGAAGAGAGGATAATCTCAGAGAATTCTTCTATCGATCGATAGTCCTCACTTTCCTCTAGATGGTGCCACTTCCGAAGAAAATACCTCCCAATCTATGCCCACTTCGGATGATGCATGAGCTTCTCAACATCAAGTTTTAGTAGAAATGGTTTCCTTGGCACATTTACTCCTAGTTGTAGAATCCTAGGGAAATCATTTGCCCAAGGAATTTGAAACCCAATTTTTGTAAATAGGACAACATTAACATTGTTGCCAAGGTACTCTTCTCTGAAAAATTTCCTCAAAAGAATGAGAATATCAAAATTCCCCACCCTAGGTCCAACAGAGATGCCAAGAACCGTGACAAAATTACGGTGTTAACTCTATACCTATTTTCACTCTCCATAAATTCACGTCCTAGCACCATCCTTACAACCTCCTTGGTGAAGGCTCCCAATTTTGTAGCAACGTACACCAGGATTGGGTCTGTGATCAGGCCCAAAAAGGCCTTCTGATCCTCCAAGGTAGTGCATCTTAAACGAATTGGAGTGTCCATTGAAAATCAAATTGATATTAGTATTCTAATTTTTGACAAAAATCAAAGAGAACCTAGCACTCGCAGACTATTTTCACAAATCTTCTTTCACAATCATAAATTAACGAGTGTAGATCATCTATTTATAAACCCTAATTGAAATTATTTCTCTACCCTAAAGATCTAATTAATTCGTAACTTAAATGGTAATTGTTCTTCAAAAATCTCCAAATCTTTCATATTTAATGCAACAGTGGGTGAAATTGGAAACAACACTTATGATAAGACATTTGCTATCTTGGGAATAATGAAGGCCAAAAGGATCGCATCATGTAGGTGGACATAACAATTATTTATTATAAAAAAAACTTGAAACGTGTGCCCACTCCGCATAAATAATAAGCAAAGTATGTTAGTTGTGAAATGGCGGCAGGAAATGAAGCATTACCATTGATGTAAGATCATCGAACGATCAGACAACAATGTCCTTAGATGACATGATGTTTTCATTTAAGCCTGAACTTTAAGGCATTGTTCTATCAAGGTAATGAATAGATAATGATGTCACACATATCTATCATTGAAAATTGAAAGGCTCCATTTAAGAAGCCATTAATTGACATTACTTTAATTGATGTCATCTACTCATCAACATTAATTAATATTTCTATCTAATATTAGTGAAGATTGCCAAAAGAATTCTTCTATTTTGGTGTCATAAAATGAGGTCCCAGACTCACAAGTCCGTCGGATTACAACATATCAATGGCCAAAGGTGAATTTCGGGCCTATTGTTGGTCTTCATAATCTTTACGGAAAACTCTCGGCAGAATCAAGAGATGTGGTATGATTGATCGTGGGCTTATTGGTACGATCAATCATACCACGTTTCATGATTCCGCTGAGAGTTTTCCGTAAAGATTATGGAGACCAACAATAGGCCCGAAATTAACCTTTGGTCGTTGATATGTTTAATCCAATGGACGTGTGATTCTGTGACTTCATAGTGATGGGACCCAATGCAACTTAAAAATCAAATCAGAACCATTGGATTAAGAGAGATTAATAGTGGAAGGTTCATTTCGGACGGAATGTGGTGACATAACTCCTTTACTAAAAACTCTCTCCGGAATCATCACACGTGTCATTCTTTGAGAATGAAAACTCAGGAAAATGAAAATTAAATAATTATTTCCAATTATTAAATCGCCATACCAACTATTGTATTCAATCGCCAAGTTTATATGTATTTTTTAAAAATATTCGTCATGACAAAAAAATTATTTATAGTATTTGGAAAATAATTTTGCCATAATTTATCAGTATAAAGAAGTCTGATTCGCCAATTAAATTAATAATTTTCCTATTAAAAACATTTGTAGTCGCCATATTTTTATTAAAATGGTATACTTTATTAAACAATTCACCACCAAATATGCATAATTTGAAACACAATTCACCATCAATATTGCAAATTTTCCCTCCAAAAAACATGTGATTTGCCATGATTTTATACTTTTAGAAAGGGGGGTTTCTTAAAGTTATCCCTGCTACTAAGCATGTAACACTATTCAGTTCACAACATAAAATAAAAGAGTACAATTGTATTTTCAGTTCTACATGGTGATATTCAGTTTGACTTTCACATAGAATGCTGCCAAGTAGAATACTCCATTTTATTGGGAGCCAAAAGAATTGAATATGTGATTTAGCAAACTATCCTTTTACTATAAAATATATCCACATAACTGAGACTAAAATCTAACTTTACCTTATGCAGAGCTGAATTTTAGTAGGCGAAAACCCAAGGATGCACAAGAAAAGATTCTTGAAGGAAAAAGTTATACACTAATCAATTCTTGAAATATGAAGTTTCTAATTGCTGAATGTAAACCATGGTTACAATATTTCTTGCAACCATGTACATGGTTGACCGACCTTAACCATTCTGTATCTATTGTGACACTTGAGGGGTAGATATTTATATATTTTCCATTATTTTGTTGAGTAAACAACATTACAATTGAATATTTGAAACAGATCAAATGAAGATCAAAGGGCAAGAAGAATCATAAATGCTGACAAAGAGTAAAATGTGAGGAATAGACGAACAAGTTGATCACTTATATTAGAAAAGACCTAGTTACTGAGAAATTGGAGCCAATGCAGTTCCTTACAGTGAGCGAGTAACACAATTGCTTTAAAAGTCAATTGCAATACCAGTTAATGCCATGGGTTAAGCAACAGTACCCAACACATTGAAAATATTAAAAATATGGTTAATTGAAGGAAAATATTGCACACAAGAAGACTAACATATTTTAACCATGACTAGGCCACATCAAATGCATCCTCCTCCATTATAACTTTTTCATATATTATTTTTTATCACACACAATCATTTTGTTTTAAAAACTCCCCAGCTCATGAATGAGTATTGACACCTACCCAATGTCGTTGATAGGAGATAGCTCAGAAAAATAAGAAAGATAGAGAAATAGAGTTTGAACAAAGGGCTCATGCTGAGAGATCTGAACGTGTGGCTTAGAAAGAAGTAACAGAACATACGACCCACAGTGCAACTACACACAATGATCCCCTCACTACACAGGCTTTCTTAAGTTCCTAAGACAAAGGATTTCTACTAAAGAATAACTAGATACATGCACAATATTATGGACCGCACCCGTTGGAGATCCATGCGTGTATGCGTAATCTTCTAACAAATCGTTCTTTGAAATTCAACCAGATCAAGCGCCTGTGATGGTTAACAAAAAAATCCCCCCAAATTGTCAAGAATCATTCGATTTGAAACAGAGAACTCCCTTCAATTCTTCCAAAAACAAATGTCTGACATGCGAAAGTTACTCAGACACTTGTCTAACATGTAGAAGGAGTTATGGATTACATTACAATATAATTACAATATAGAAAATATGGAAGTCTGACGTTGGGTTTAGTTCGCCGGCAGGGTATCATAGCGTAAGACAACGCCGAACTATCAGAACAATCCAGCGAAAGTCTCTTCCATAATAAGCCTATCGGCTTAAAAATGGATCTCCATGGGATGAGTTTTTTTTTGGTGAAAGTATTTCTTAAATACACCTTGTGGACTCTGTTGGTTCCCCTTTCGACGTGATAATCTTGTCCTATAATTTTTCCCACATCATTATCATTTAATTTTACAATCACTAGAATTGAAACATTTGAAATTAACCTCGCACGAGTACTGATATATACAAAAACTTAATATAATTGATTAGTTCGTCATTGTTGATTCTTTAAATGAAAAGAAAAAGATGACAATGAACCTTCATTAATTGAGTCATTGTTTCTTGTATTAATAACAAGGACAAGAATAAACAACCAACCTTACATGAGAAAGACAAATGACCAAACCGAAGACTTGATGATAAGGTATTCAGCTATGAATTGTTACTTTGATGGCATTTCAGATCTTCATCCTATGTTTGTACCTTCTCTCTTTGAGGATACTTTCCTGATGTTTGCAAGATTGATTTTTTCTTACATCCATTGACAAGGAAGGATTAGCCACATATTTTCACAATATTTCAATCAATAAAATATTTATAGCATTGTTAAACATTTTTTAGTCATGAATATAGTCCCGAAGTGAATATAATTTATTTAACAATCCATAATTGGAAACACAAGGTCAAATAAGCACTAAACATTAAATTCATACATTCTATCTTACAATGCCATATAATATTCTAGTTGTCAGGTTCAATGCATAATTATGAAGTTGAGTATATATTTACTTACAAAGCATAGATAGAGAGATAGATAGATAGATAGATAGATAGATAGATAAGTCATGTCTCTTTATGCAAGAGAAGGTTAAAAGCAATTCATTATGATTAACATTTTCTTTTTATTTAGATGTGAAATGAATATTTCTTTTAGCCATATACGTTAAGTTCATTAAATAAAGAGATTTTTCCATTTATTTCTAGCTACCCATTTATAAAGTTTAGAACTTACATTAATCTTAAAATAATTTATATTGTAGACTCCTACACCACTTCCGCACTTCACTTGTTAACTCTGGTCTTTGACCATGTAAGAGTTGTCACAGCTTCCATAACCCCGACACCAGGTGACATGTCTTAACCCTTCGGAGTTCCTAACCACTTTGTAAAGAATGTACTCTGCTCAAGTTCTCAATGGTCGCAACGTGTCCCCCTAGACACACTTTCTTCAATAGGGCCCGCTGGCGCATCTTGACAAATATTATTTTCTGGGAGGAATTCCACGACTAACAACATTTGTAGACAACTATTCACATTTAAATGCTTGAATCAACACATGCATCATGGTGATTATGATCAAGTCATTATGATTTTTTTATGGTTGAACTAGATTTCAATCACACTACAATAAACCAATTAGATTCAAGCATTTGCAAGAATCTTAAGAATTTGAGTGATCCATGGTGGATTCTTCAGTATGTCGATCGATTATAACAAACTATAATCATTCTGAGACCATCTCGATCGAGGGTTGTTCTATATTTTAAAAATGGGGTTGGCAATATTGGACTTTAGTTCAATAGGTGAAGAAATATACTATATTATTTTTTGAGGTTTTGTTTTTAGAACAAGACCTTTTGACCATTTGTCCAAGGGTGCATATTGTAACATATACATTCTAGGGCATTCTCTCTCACCTCTGTATGTTTTCTCTTAATAAATCATGTGGTTTGTGTACTCGATGCATTTTTCATTTTATTAATCAATGTGTCATGTGTTGAACTATCATAGGTGTGGTCTAGTATGTGTATTTTTCTGCAACATGCTCATCAGGTTGAAGGTTTTTAAGAAGTGTCTCCTTCTATTTCAACCCTTATTTGGAGTGTGTATGTGTTCCTTGGCATAGTGTTAAATACCATACTCCTTTTTGAGTAGAATCACACTTTCTTTAGAAGCAATGTTCTTTAATATGGACCCTTGTCAATGCCTCGCACAATAGGATCTGAATGTGTGAGCCCTATGTCAAGAGACTTTGGATTCTCATTCTCTTTCCAACAATGAAGAAAACATGTTGCAGTCTATCGTGAGTGAGTGTTGATACAGAGCTTTTACTAGAGTAGGTGCAACTTCTAAAAATACCTCCTGACAAATTCTCTGCCTGACCAAAACAATATTGATTTGGCACTTCATCTACCCTTAGCTTAGGCTCTTTGGTTGAAGGTGGTTCTCCTCCCTTTTCTCCAAACACCAACCACAAAGAGTCATCTTCTAAAATCCCAAAGTTTGTGTCTCCAGGCACACCCCACCCACCTATGAAACCACTTTCAAAACTGCCACTCGACAATTGATGCGGGCCACAAATCAAGGGATCAACAATTTTTCTTGGCATGCCCAGTGGGATAGAACAAAAGAAATCACGAAAGTCTTTGCATGTATTGGGATTTTTAGTTTGATGCAGTAAGAAAGTGCACACAACAAGAAATGGTTGAGATCCAGTTAGTTCCGTGAACACAAATTACTACAACTATGTTGATTAGGTTATTCCTAGACCTAGTCATACAAACGTACATCCTAGTACCCAGGATATATCGCTCAATTTTTAATGCAAGTTGAGAATTGTTGAGGTTTAAAGGCAGCAGAGAATCCTCTAGCATTTCTTAGCTCGGCTTGAGGCCTCTGTTGAAGAGCCATCTTTCCAAGAAAATCCTATCATGGAGGATCAATCTGTATATGAAAAAGTTCTATAATTATCATGTTCATCGGGAGACGAGCCAACTTAGAATGATCTTTGAATGTTCTATTTTTAGTTCATGATGTTGGATACAATTTTATTATTCGAGCACAGTCTTTGGTTTGGCGCTCGAGATAAAGTAATTGCAAAATTCAGCAAGGTCCCCAGATTATACAAGTGAGTGAAGATAGCCTACCCTTGATACATCCAAAGGCTGATGGTCTAAGCTTCCTCTTTTTTGAGCTCCCATATTTGGTCGAGGATGATGAGATTTCTACTATAAAATCTTTGGAGGATGAAAAGACACCTCCAAAGGAAGTCTCTGCACCATGGGAATCTATATCTAATCCCTTCTGTGAGCAAGGAGACAAAGAAGATGATGATGACATGTGGTTCTGGGATGAGCTTGAATTCTTTTGTTCTTCACTTGATGAATGGACTTTGACCAACCATACCGAGTTATCCCATGTATCCCAGGAACCATAACCACTAGTTCCCCAACCCAAAGAGCATATCAATGCACTTCTTGTGTAAACTCATTTTATAGAGGTTTTTAGATGCCCAATCAGGTATTTTTTAGAAATTTTTGCTTGTCATTTTGTCAAGGTCATGCTCATGTCAGAGCATGAAAGGAGTTTTCAAATAAATCTAGACATTGTCTCATGTGATATTAGAGGAAGTACCCCAGTTGAATCATGATTTTGTCACCTCTAACAAATCACACCAAATAAGGGAAATACTCTTGTTTCCCTACTTGTGCCACAATTTGATGGAGCCATTGATCAAAAGAAAAAAAACTTAGGCTACAAAGGTGGCTACTTCCCAAGCTCAGTAAATTTCTCCTTATAAAAAGGTTTGTTCTTTGTGAGTGCAAATAACTTTAGGTTTTTCTTTGTGTGGTATGTTTTAATTTTAATAAGAACTACAGTGCAAGGACACATTCATTGTGTCTTGTGTATAGTTGTCAATCCCCTATTAGTCACAGTAGGTCTTTCACGATTATCATCGTTGGTTGTCACTTTCCCCATTCATTAATGGTGATTTTTATTCTATGCTACAATAACACCCTTTTGTTTGTTAATTGCAAGTGTGCCAATGAAACATGATTTCCCCATTTTTTCCATGTGTGTTCTTAGAAAGGTACCCTCTATTTCATTATCATTTTGTGTATGATAAAGAAGTCCCGTGTTATGATATTTCATTTCTTTATGGTGAAACAATAAAGTTATATTTTAAAACATAAAGAATTGTGCATTTTAGGGAAATAAAATGACAAAAGAATTGTTTGTAGACACAAAGAGGAAAAATACATAAATTATATTTATTGGTTATTCTATGTACATTTTAAAATTTGCAATAGTGAAAAGATTCTCTTTGTCATAATTTACATATATATAATAACATTTTTTTTTAAAAAGAAAAATATTTTGTTCAAGGTGCAAGTAAAGTGTCTCCAGAGCTAGGGATGCCCTCTCCTAAGTCAGCTTCTCCACCCCTAGAATTTTATTCCATGCCAAAAGAACCCTCCCTACTTTACCCAGTAGGCATATCCTTGGCTTTCTCGAACATGACCCTCAGATAGAAATCCTTTATCGACTCCTCCAACATTTTCAGTTTGGGTTCAAGGTATTCCTTCAGAAATTCGACCCCATGTCGCGTGTAGCGATGATGAATAGCAATGGGATGGTAGCGTAAATTCATAGAAAATGGAAAAAAAATGACACCTTTTCTCCCATCTCCAAATAAATCCTTAGGTCACTTGCCAGTGGCAACCCAATGCCATCCCAAGCTACAACAAGCACATTCTCAAGACCACTGCACATTATTTTTCCAAACATCCTCACTGCAAGTACAATTATCATGTCCCTACACTCTCCCAAGTCCTAAAGAGAGACTACAAACCTAGATGAGATAATTCTATGTTTATCCTATACTGGTCATCATTATGAAAAATTTATTCATCTAGTATTCATTTTAGGTCACTAAGACCAAGCATGTCATCTATCACAACCAACATGGCCAACCATCTATCATCCATAAGCATTTAGAGGGGATATTGAGGCAATGGAATAGTCAATCAAATAGGAGTATACATGCTTCTTTGCTAAACAAAACTAATTCCTACACACTCGGCTCTAAAGATATGATAAATGCTATGTCACCTTTTGATTGCATCGCCATTTCTATAAGGGTAGGAAAACACCTCTGCAAGAATTTTACATTTAATCCATCTGAGAAGAATTCCTCATCCACATGCAAAAGTTCCATGCCCATTTTAAAAGAGTTTCCATCTGTATATTCCTGGAACTATGAGCCGAGCTTTGGTTATCAAAGAAAATTTGTACCCTTTGAAATTTGAAAAAGGTAACTGAATTTATTTCTAGCTTAAAATGGAAGATTTTTTTAAATTCCTTTTCTAATTTGACATATTTTTGTAGCATTTAGCATTAATTTTGGTCATTCATGAAATTGGTGATATAAAGTTGCTATTTCACACCCTTCTTACTTATTAACTTACTAATTAATATTGAGATGTCCTTCCTTTGCATGCTAGGTGAAAAATTAGAGATGTCTTGCTACCACATAGGCAGCTAACCCAGAAGGATGATGTCTTAATCATTCATGCATATTGAAGACAAAGAGGTGTAAAAATAAAAATTAAAGAAAAGAAAAGAAATAAATGCAAAAATGCAAAAAACTAGGTCATATTAGCAACTCTATTAGGGCTATGGATGCCTGTTTGGAAGTTGATAAATGGTAATGACTATCAAGGTGATAACATTATTGGGTCTATGGACACTTGTCAGGCAATGAGGCTCTCTCCGGTCAGCTATGGGACAATATCTCATCTTTGTATTCTAGCAGGCATACAGAAACCATTTCATATTTTTAGCAAAGGGAAGGATTAACCCCCTTACATACACAAAGATCCATGGATTGTCTTCTTTCATGTTTTGTCGGGTTAATCTCAATGCTTGTTTAAACATTTTCCATTTTATAAGATATCAAATATAGAGTTCTATTATAAAGCCGATATTGAATATTGTCACTTGTTTCGGCTTCTTGGTGTTCCCTTTTCCTTTACAGACATTGGTTATCTATCCTCACTCTTTATTTTAGAAATATTATAATGGCATCACTTGGCATTCTCTCCCCTTGGCATGTTTTCTCTTAATAAATTATGGGGACTGTATACTTAGTGCTTTTCCTTTTTATTAATCAATGTGTCATGTGTTGAACTCTCATAGGTGTGGTCTAGTTTGTGTATGATTTTTGAATCCTTCTCCTTAGGAAGATTTTTTTTAGGAAGTGTGGCCTTATCTTTCAATGCTTATTAAGACTGTTTCTATCTACCTTGACATAGTGTCGAATATCGTATATCTTGTTAAGGAGGAACATAATTTCTTTAGGAGCAATGTGCCTTAATTTAGACCTTTATAGATGCCTCCCATGGTAGGATCAGAATGTGTGAGCCCTATGTCCACAGACTTTGGCTTCTTTTTCTCTTTTGAATAATTAACGAAACATGGTACACTGTGTCATGAGTGAGTGACGCCACATAGCTTTGACTAGAGAAGGTGAAACCTCTCAAAATACCACTCGATAAATTCTCTACCTGACCAAGAAAGGCTTTGATTTGGCAATTCTCCCCCTCTTAGCTTTGAGTATTTGAATGAAGGTGATTTTCTCTCTTTTCTTTAAACACCAAAAATGAAGAACTGAATGCTAAAATCATTGAGCTCATATTGTCAGGCACACCCTGTCACACTTGCGAAAATCCTTTTGGAACTGCCCCTCAATGATCTACCTGAGACACAAATCAGGGGATCAACATATGTCATTTATGAGCTATCACCTTTGGTGTTTCCAAATATTGCAATCCCAATAAAATAAGCTCAGCCTTCTTTAAAATAATCTCAACAACAATAATTTAAAAACCGAACAAAAAGGTGAAAAATTATTATTCCATTAGAAAATAGAGGACACTTGTCCTTATGTGAATAAATCCCCTTTATATATTAAAAAGGGAAAAAATGGAAGAAACAATATTATTCCATAGCCAACTAAATAAAACATGTCATTGTTTTAATAGATCTACCAGATGTCCTATTTTCAATTTTGGGCATAAAGAAAGCAACCAACCTTGAAAAAGAGACTAAATTTTGAGTAAAGTTTCCATGCACTTGATGGAAATATTTTCAAGGTTGAAATTGTAAGAAAAAACAACTTCTTATATGATAAGATGAAAATCTTCTTTGGATCGACCAAAATTCTATTATATCTACAACACTTTCTTGAGGTAACTTGAGATAGGTGTCACCTTGTTTTCCAAAAACTAATTTTACATGAAATTGCACTCTTCTAGATTGAATTCAACATTCCAAAAACACAATAGAAGCAACCTCAATGTGTCATACCTTTCCCAATGAGGTTGAATCTCTTGAGAAACCTAACTTCCTTGCAAATCTGAGTGCAAGAGTTTATCCAACCCAATACTTTAAAATCTAATTCCAACCTATTATAACAACTCTAAATAAGGAAAAGAAATAAGAGAGTATGACCAAAATGAAAGAGAGGTGATACACAAACATATAAATTGTCCCTACTCTAAACTAATACAATGAATTGACTTAAAACCTAAATGGGGACATAATCCATAGTTGCATCAAATATCAAGTACTAGAATGGAGTTTAGGGTTCATGAATATTTAAAGGGAAGATGATTTTCAACATTGAGAAATCAGAATCAAATTAATACAACATGCAAAATGAAGAGTTCTAGAGCATATACATAGGATGAGAGTAAGGATATGTAATTAAGATACATGAGTGGAGGAATGTAAAAATGATAAGCTTGATTTATCCAAAGGCTGGAAGAAAAACTTATAGTTGCAAGTATTGTAAGATATTTTACTTTCTTGCAAGATAAGTACATAATAAAGACAAGGAGAGACAGGGTCAAGGTAAAATGAAATAATCAAACTCTTTATAAAGAGGCTTGATAGTGTATAAATAGATTTTTGGTTTCCAAGAATTAGAATGCATGAAAGAGGATGAAACCCTATATTTACACCAAGAATGCATGTACAAAGAATGTTAATGAAAGAAGATATGAATGTGTCTATAGATACATGTCAATAGCATTCACCATGCCTTAACAAGGAGAATTAAAGGGAAAAAAGCATCTAGAAGGAATCACCCTGAAAAATACTTGGGTAGAGCATGGATATATATCATGGAGACCATCAAGTAGAAATGAATAAGCATGGGATTTTACCACTACTTGATACCCTACTACAAGATACATTGAATGTGACCCTATATCTCCTAAAGAAGAGGTTACATAGTTGAGAGATATCATGAAGCATTAATGTAAATGATATATTGAGAATATAAAGTTGAAGCAACAATTGGAGAATACTCAAGAACAAGAAGCTATTATTTAAGTACCTTATTAGATATTGAATATGTTGATGTTTCTGAAATTGTTACTGCCTATGACATTTAGGAAAAGTTGAAAATAATCTATGGAAGATATATTCATGTGAAAAAAAGATAAGAAAGATAGTCTTAGAGAAAATTATGATGACATGAAGATGGTAGAAGTAGAGAACTTTGCACAGTATTGTCAAAGAATGAAATAAGTTGTTCGTGCTATCAGAGGTGTTGGTGGAACTATTGAGGAAGATGTTATGGTAAGTAAAATGTTCAGATCTTTACTTCATTTTTATGCCATTAGAGTGTTTGATATAAATTAGCTAAGAAATTTAGACAGTGTTACCGTAGATGGACTAATTGGTAAGCTTAATGCATTTGAATTAAATAACTTTGATAACACTATTCTAAGATTTGAGGCACCTTTCAAGGCATCAATGTATAATGTACCGATAAGGAAAGATAAATAAATAAGTCATGATTGTTAATGCATGTCAAGTTACACCAGGGAACTTGAATCTATCTTTGCAGATGAAAGTAAAAATGGAGAGCTTGAAGCACTACTAGTAAAGACATTTCCTAGAGGGAATGGTAAGTGAAAAGGAAAGCTACCAATAAAATGTTTTTCATGTAATAAGATTGGACATATTGTTTCTAGACATCCTAATGGTGAACAAAAGGACAAGTTAAGAAAGTTTAAGGGAAAAAGGGAAGAAACAATGATATATTATAGTTGATGAAGGAGTTATCGATGAAGAATCATAGGATAATGAGGAAGACAATTTTGTATTTGTTGTAGTCAAAGAAGTTGCAACACAAGGAAAAACTGCATTGGTTTCTCACATGGCACACACTGATGAATGAACTATAGACAATGGGTGCTCGCATCACATGACTGCTAACAAGAGTAAGTTCATTAAGCTTGATAATTTTGATGGTTGTATGGTAAGGTTGTAGACCTTATGGAAAGACATATTGTCAATTAGTGTCAAAAAACTTAGCCAACTAGTGTTAACCGAGTCAGCAAGCATTATTAAAAATCCTGAGTGATCAGTGTTTCCTGAGTGATCAAAATCTCCCAAGTAACCAGCATCGCCCAAGTGATCACTATGACCTGAGTGACAGTTTATCACCCGAGTAGACTTCTGGACCCGAGTGACAGTTTGAAGTTGACCTTGCATATATTGTTAAATATAATATTGTTTATTGCAAGCCAACTTACAGAGTTAACTATTTGGATAAAGATATATATGTAAGATAATTTATTTTATCCAAAGTGGAAGTAAGAAGTAAGAATGGTGTATATGTATGAAATATATACATAAGTATAAATTTATGCGAATGATAGTTTGATGAAGAGAAGAAGTATTTAAGACCACATAGTCTCATCTAACACATTCAGGTGATCAATTATATTTAGAAGGATCATATTCATCAATCATAGTTGTAGAGAGTAGATCATCAACTGGTTCATTCTCACAGGTGGATGAGAAAAATCCCTTTAAAAGTTGAACCTAACAGTCCTTTCTCAAAATCTTTTAATAGAGTTGCATTACTTATTTTATTGTACAAAATCCTTTAACAAGGTGGACCTAACAGTCCTTTCTATGCTTCTAATAGGGAAGACCATCAAAAGTATTCATTGTAAGCTCTAACAGGCTAAATGTATACTACAGCACTAAATCTTGTGGGTATCATCCCCACCCCAAATTTACTTTCTTTTGGAAGGTTTTTGGGTAACCAAATATTGTGTTATGTGTTGTGTATGATTCTTTACATTCAAGTTCTATGCATGAAAACAAATAAGTAGATCTAATTATGGATTAAAAGGATTATTTTTTATTGGTTCCTAATTCAGCCCCCCCTCTCTCTGTCACTGGGCACATCATATATTCCAAAAAAGGTTTGGTAACAATAGTCTTTGTTTGGAAAAATGAAAAGGCACTATTGTTGTGAATGGTAAGAGTAATACATATGATGTTCAATTTATCGATGGTCTAACACATAATCTGTTGAGTGTGGGTCCGCTAAATGATCAGGGTTACAAACTGGAATTCAAAGGAGTTATATATAGAATATTTGGAAGCTCAGGTGATAATATTTCTACCAGTAGGATGACTAGAGGTCATTTATTCCATCTGAATAATACTATGAATAGTTGTTTGGTTGCAAAGGTTGAAGATAATTCGCTATGACATAGAATGTTTTGTCATGTAAATTTTGATAGTTTAATCAAAGTGAGTAAGAAAAATGCAATTAGGGGGTTGACACAATTATTCAATCCAAACAACATACTATGTAAGGAATGTAAGTTGGGTAGGTTAACTAGTTCTACTTTTAAAAGAAATCCTTTTCATCTAAGAGCATACTTGATTTGGTCCATACTGATCTTTGTGGGCCTATGAGATAAAGAAATATTTCAGGTGATATATATTTCATATTGTTTACCAATGACTATTCTAGAATGATGTCGGTAACATTCTTAAAGGAGAAGTCTTGTGTATTCCATAAATTCAAAACATTCAAGGAATTGGTTGAGAAGGAATGAGGTAAGCATTTAAAGTTCTTAAGGTCTTATAGAGGACGTGAGTTTACTTTTGTAGAATTTGGTAAGTATTGTACGAAGATAATCAAATCAAGAGACAAATGTCTGCATCGAGGAATCGTCAACTAACTAGTGTTGCAAAGAGGAAGAAAATAAGTATGGTGTATATTGCAAGGACAATGCTGATTCAAGATGATGTACCAAAAATTTATTGGAGAGAAGAAATTATTATTTTTGTATACACACTGAACCAGGTACAAGTAAAGAAAGGAACCCATAAGACACCTTATGGGCTATGGTATGGTCACCCACCTAGTGTGAAATATTTCAAATTCTTTGGCAGTAGATGTTACATTAAGAGGGATGATTCCATAGGCAAATTTGATCCAAAAATTGATGGAGGTAATTTATTGGGTTATTCTACGATACAAGGAGGGCTAGTATGAGGGGCCTGAGGCTCATCGAACTGCAAAACCACCTTGTAGAACCAATGCAGAAGCCAAACAACACAGTGAGAGAAGAAAATAGAGAGATCCTTTATATTAACTTGATCAAAATCATTACATGCCAGGCTATAAGGCCTTCCTAGTTTCATCCATACATTCAATAAATTATAATAAGATCTTTATAGAACAGACCTTCAATCTCAATATCTAAACATTTTCTTTCTTTCTCTAAGATTGGTACCTAAACTAAGAACATATAACCAAATATATACAAGAGTCCACCACAAGAGGTGGGTGCTCAAATCCATAAGGGGAACCCAAATTTAGGTCTACATAGATCCCAAATCAATTCAGTAATGGAAATTAAATGAAGAAGTCAGCCATTAGATCAAACTCCAAAAATGAACATCTCGGGAAAAGGTTGAGCGAGCAACATAGAGCCTTGGGAAGAGAAAGAACCCAAGAAACAGGAACAAAACCTGAGTGACACAAGAATTCCAAGCAGGCCCGAGAAAATAAACTGAGCAAAAAAACAAGCATGTCCGAGAGAAGAACCCGAGAAACAAAACAAGCATGCTCAAGATACTGAAACGTGAGCAACAAAGACTAACCCAAAACAATAATTAATGAGTAGCAGAGCTTGAGAAATAGAGTATTACCCAAGTAGCCTCCAAACATGCTATAGAAAAAAAGAAACATATTTTTGGTTGTGCGGGATTCCCAATGACCCAAGATTCTCCTGCATCAGACACCTGGGTTTACAAGAAATGATTCTATGAATCATGTGTTAGGTCCAACCTAAAATGAATCCAACTTAGATTGAGAAATCTAAAATGTGTTCTTAATCAGTCTATTCTTCCACTTTACTAGATACTCCATGTATTCCTTTCCTCTTGTAGTTCTGCCAATTCTCTATTTCATAATCTTTTCAACTTCCTCTATCTGCTTCTTAGGATAATCACTTGGTACTGTCACTTCTTCATCAGCTTCATGATATTCATATAAGTCTTAAATATTGAATATAGGTGATATATCTACATCATCAGGAAATTCAACTTCATAAGCATTTCCACTGTCAAATCTTCTCAGTATTTTGCAAGGACCAAATTTCTTCATCTTCAGTTTACCATATGTTCCAATAGGAAATATTCCTTTCTTCAGATGAACCATCACTGCATCACCAACTTCAAATTTTTTATGTATTCTTGATTTTTCTGCACTATCTTTGTATTTGTGATTGCTTTTGTCCAGCTTCTGTTTCACATCTTCATGCAATGTCTTCATAAATTCTACAAATTCTTCTTCTTTAGTACTTCTTTTGTCTTCTCCAACAATATCTCTCAAATCTAATATACCTCTTGGTTGTTTTCCATGAACAATATCAAAAGGTGTCTTTCTAGTACTTCTATTCATTGAACTATTGTATGCAAACTCTGCTTGTGCTAACATCAAATCCCAATTGCCTAGTGTGTCTCCAACTAGGCATCTCAACAAATTACCCAAACTTCAGTTTAAAACCTATGTTTGTCCATCAGTCTTTGGATGAAATGTAGAACTAAAGTTCAACTCATTATCCAACATTTTCCAAAGTGTTCTCCAAAAGTAGCTAACAAACTTACTGTCTCAATCAGAAATGATACTCCTTGGTAATCTATGTAATCTAACAATTTCCTTTAAGAAAATATCTTCTATGTGTACTCCATGTGATGTTTTCTGACATGGTATGAAATGTGTCATCTTAGAAAATCTATCCACAATAACAAATATAGAAGATCGTTACCTCTTGTTTTCCAAGGTAAGCCAAGAACAAAATCCATGCTGATACCACTCCAAGGTTTCTCAGGAAAAAAAATTGGTGTATACAAACTAGTATTCTGACTTACTCCCTTTGCAACTTGGAAAACTCCATAGCTTCTTACAAATTTCTGAACATCCTTATATAATTGAGGCCAAAAATACCTCTCCTTCAGCAAACTCAATGTTTTATCAATACCAAAGTGTATAGCCAATCCACTACTATGTTTCTCCTTAATCAAATTAGTTCTCATTGATCCTCTCAGTATACACAACTGAACACCTTTGAACAACATATCTTCCTGAATGAAATAGTTTTCATACTAATTTGATTGGTTTGAATTAGGTGGTCTACACACTCTCCACTACACTAAAAAATCAGGATCACTTTCATACAAATTCTTCATGTCATCAAAACCAAGAACTTCAATTCTTATTTTAGTAAACAAAGATCTTCTTCTACTCAATGCATCAACAACTCTATCATAAAATCCACTCTTATACTTAATCAAAAATGTAAAGCTCTGCAAATACTCTACCCATTTCATATGTCTTTGATTTAACTTATTCTGACTACCCAAATACTGTAAAGCCTTGTGATCTGTATACAACATAATTCATTTGGCATCAAATAATGTCTCCACTTCTTCATAGCTTGCACAATAGCATAGAAATCTTGATCATAGACATAATATTTCCATTTTGTATCATTCAAATTTTCACTAAAGAAAGCATCAAGTTTACCTTCTTGAGTCAACACAACTCCAATTGCACTTCTATTTGCATCACATTACAAATATAACTGAAATTTATGATAAAATTCCTGAAAAAACTTGCCAATCCATGAAATGATCTTACCTCAGTGATATTTTTAGGTGTACACCAACTCAGTATAGCTTCAACCTTCTCTAGATCCATCTTCAAACCATCATCTGAAATCACAAAACCCAAATACAAAAGCTCTTCTTTCATGAAGGAACACTTCTTCAGATTTATCAGCAACTTTTCTTCTTTTAATCTCTCCAACACTTTCCTTATATGCATCAAATGCTCTTCTCTAGATTTACTAAACATCATAATATCATCCAAGTATACAATCACACACTTATTCAAGAATTTATTCATAACTTCATTCATTAGTCTCATAAATGTACTTGATGCATTAGTTAAACTAAAGGGCATAACCAACCACTCATAAAAACCTTCCTTTGTCTTGAAAGAAATCTTCCATTCATCACCTACCCTGATTCTAATCTGATGATATCCAATTTTCAAATCAATTTTCATAAAATATCTTGCTCCACTCAAACAATCCATTATGTCATCCATTCTCGGTATAGGAAACCTATCCTTTACTGTGATTTTGTTAATTTCTCTAGAATCAGTGCACATTCTCCATTCTCCATTCTTCTTAGGTGTTAATATAGTGGGTACTTCACATGGGCTCAAACTTTCTTGGATCAAGCCTTTGTTCAATACTGCATGAACTTGTCGGTTAAGCTCTTCATTCTTGGTCGGTGTTAAGCGATGTGGTGCTTTGCTTGGTAAACTAGCTCTAGGAATCATATCCCTACAATGACTGATATCTCTCATTGGTGGAAAATCATGAGGTACATTATCTGAAATTATCTCCTTGTACTTAGTGAGTAACTTTCCAACTTCTGTAGGAATGTCATCTTCTGTATTCTTACTTGGTTTGTTAGGAATCAAAGTATAACAGATATCATTTCTTTTCAATTCTTTAACAAACTGTCTACCTTCCTTTAGACAAACTTTCACAGATGTACATATCTCACCATCAGATTCTTCAACCAAGGGTAACAAAAATTTCTTCTCACCATCAACCCAAATAGAGTAGCTATTCAATCTTCCATCATGTATAGCATGTCTATCATATTGCCAAGGTCTACCAAACAAAATATGACAACAATCCATAGGCATAATATCACACAACACCTTATCATAATACTTTCAAATTTAGAGATCCACAAAATATTCTTCACTCACCATTAATGTATGATCATCCATGATCCATGAGATCTGATAAGGATTTGGATGTTTCATCCTCTCCAACTATAAATTTTTAATCATTTCCTTAGATTCCAGATTCTCAAAGCTTCCACTGTAAACAATCACTTTCCAAACTTTGTCTGTTACTCTACATCTGCTCTTGAACAAAATTTTCCTAATCAGATCTTGCTTATCCTTCTCACTCCATAGTATCCTTTAGATCATGAAATTTCCTTCCTTCTCAACTTCATTTGTTGACTCCTCTTGCACCAATGCATTTCTTCTACTACTACCTTTCTTTCTTGCATGTGTACATTCAAAATATTTATGTCCTTCTTCACCACAATTGTAACAAGTAACTTGGAATCCTTTTGTGCTATAATGACCTCTGGAGTAATTACCACTTCCTCGGTATGAATATCCACCTTTCCATTCAATCTTTCCCTTGACTTGAGATGTGCCTAAAATTGACTGGTCTGGTTCAGATCTACTATTCTCACCATGCTCGATCTTCCCCTTCCTCTAGGGAATCTACCTCCTCTACCTCTTTGTCTTTGTTCATATCTTCTGTTCAACTTTTCTTGAGCTTTTAGGGAAATTTTTTATGCCTCCTCAATGCCTTCAATTTTGAATAGACTGATCTCATCTTGTATGGAACTTCTCAAGCCATTCAGGTATCTTGCAACTCTCTCCATTTCATCCTCAACATGTCCAGATTTGATGTCCAATCTATAGAATTCTTCAGTATATTATTTTATTGATTTGTCTTTCTGCTTCAAACTTTGCATTCATTGGATTAGGTTAGTTTGATAATCACAAGGTAGACACTTGCCTTTCAATTTTTTTACCATCTTGTCCAATACCTTGATTTTTTCTTTACCTTTCTTCTTGTGATCCAATTGCAGATGTTCACACCATAGGGATGCATGACCTTTCAATTTTGTCCTTGCAATATTCACCTTCTTATCCTCTGCCACATTTTCATATTCAAAATACTTTTCCATCACTATTATCCAGTCAATTAATTCATTAGAATCCAATTTTCCACTATATTTAGGAGTATTAAACTGAGGTGTGGATTTCAAACTTGTCAAAGATCTTAGGAATCACTCTTCTTCCTGATTCATCATAGCTCTAGGTGCAGCTTCACCTTGAACCTCTTCAATTTCACCATCACTAACATCATCAAGATGTCTTCCTCTATGTTGGGCTATCTCAACAGCTTCCAATCTAGCAGCCATTTGTCTAAGCATATCAGCTAGACCTAGATCTGCATTTCATCTCCCATGAACCATCTTGAATCCCTCTACAATTGTAGGTTAGATCACAATCTTCTACCCTACAATAATACCAACCAGGGTTAGGGTTTCAAGAAGGAACTAGATCTCACCATGCTTTGATACCACCTGATGCAAGGAGGGCTAGTAGGAGGGGCCCGAGGCTCATCCAACTACCAAACCACCTTGCAAAACCAATGCGGAAGTGAAATAATACAGTGAGAGAATAAAATAGAGAGATCCTTTATATTAACTTGATCAAAATCATTACATGCCGAGATGTAAGACCTTCCCAATTTCGGCCATATATTCAATGAATTACAATAAAATCTTCATACAACATACCTTCAATCTCAATACCTAAACATTTTCTTTCTTGCTCTGAGATTGATACCTAAACTAAGAACATACAACCAAATATATACAAGAGTCCACCACAAGAGGTTGGTGCTCAAATCCATAAGGGGAACCTAGATTTAGGTCCACACGGATCCCAATGAGAGATCCCAAATCAATTTGACAACAAAAATTAAATGAAGAAGTTGGCCATTAGATCAAACTCAAAAGATGAACATCTCGGGCAAAGGTTGACCGAGCAAAAGAGAGCCTCGCGAAAAGAAAAACCTGAGCAACAGGAACAAAACCTAAGCGACAGAAAAAATCCAAGCATTCCCAAGCGAATAAACTGAGCAACAGAATAAACATGCTCGAGATAAGAACCCAAGCAACAAAAAAAGCATGCCCGAGCAACATAAACCTGAGTAGCAGAGACTAACCTGAAACAAGCATTACCGAGAAGTAGAGCCTAAGAAACAAAGTATTACCTGAGTAGCCTCCAAACATGCTATAGGAAAAAACCAATAGAAGAAGAAAGTTCTCAACCTGAACCAATGATACCTAGGTATGTGAAGATGAATAATTCTATTGATCAGATTATAGGTGGTAATAATATAGGTGTTCTAACTAGAAGAAAGCTACGAGAAAGTACTTGTTTGACTTCCAAATATGAGCACAATACATTGAAGTAAGAAATCAAGGATGATATTGGGTAAAAGATATGGAGGAAGAAATTGATCAAATTGAGAAGAATGATACATGGAAACTTGTTCCCATATCTGTAGATAAAGGTGTGATTGGTAAAAAATGGTATTTCAAGAACAAATTAAATGAAGATGGATATGTGACCAAAAATAAGGCAAGGCTTGTATGTAAGGGCTATGCACAAGAAGTAGGACTAGACTATGGAGAGACTTTTTCTCCACTGACAAGATTGGAAGGCATAAGAATTCTACTTTCTTATGCTACTTATAAGAAGCTCAAAGTTTTTCAAATCGATGTCAAGTCAGATTTCTTGAATGAAATTCTTGAAGAAGAGGTCTACATAGAACAACTCAATGGTTTTCCATTGACAAAGGACAAGGACATGGTATGCAAGCTACAAAAGACACTATATGGACCAAAACAAGCCCCAAGGGCATGGTATGAAAGGGGTTACATTATCATCTTATTCAAATTGGTTTTAATAGAAAAAACTGATGATAGTAATGTGTACCTTAAAGTTGAAGGAGATAAGTTATTGATAGCTGAATTATTTATAGATGATATAATCTTTGGAGCATTTGCTAAAGATATGAAGAATAATTTTTAAATGTCAATTATTGGGGAGATCAAAATCTTTATTATATTGTAGGTTTCACAACTAAAGAATGACATGTGTGTGTGTGTGTGTGTGTGTGTGTGTGTGTGTGTGTGTGTGTGTGTGTGTGTGTGTGTGTGTGTGTGTGTGTGTGTGTGTGTGTGTGTGTGTGTGTGTGTGTGTGTGAAAGATGTACATTTTACTTTCAAGGTATGGATGAATCCAAACCAATTCAAACCCCCATGGTAACAACATGTAAATTATCTAAGGATGATGAATCTGATGTAGTATATGCTACCTTGTATAGGTTTATGATCTATAAAGTATAGTATGTTGTTCATAGCAGACCAGATATTGCTCAAGTAGTTGGAATAGTGGCTAGATTTCAAGAAAATCCGAAAGAATCTCATATGATTGTAGTCAAGAGGATATTTAGGTGTTGTGGTATACTCATGATGGTGATTTCTCTTTAAGTATGTTTACCAATGCAGATTGGGCAGTAAATATTGATGATAGAAAAGAACAAGTGGTGGTCCCATTCTTTCTAGGTGAAATGCTTGTATCTTGGACAAGCAAGAAGTATACTTGTATCTCACAATCTACTACAGAACTAGATTATGTAGCATCAACTATAAATTGTACTCAAATTGCATGGATGAAGGAGATTCTTGAAGGCAACAAAGAAAAGGTGAATAAATTGGTAACTATTTTTTTTGTGACCAAAAAAGTGCAATAAATATTTCCAAGAACCACGTAATGCATTCCAAGACTAATCACATTGAAATTAAGTATCACTTTCTGAGCGAACAAGTGAAGGAGAAGGAGTTGAAGTTGGAATATGTACCAACAAAAGAGCCGATAAGAGATATATTTAAAAATCTACTACCTAAGGATACTTTTGAGTACCTTAGAGGTAAGGTAGGGGTTATGTCCCTAATTAAACATAACTAAGATGTTGTTGGTACATCAATCCAGTGGTTTTATTTCCATATCTTTCACTATGGATTGATTTTCATGGGACTACCCCTTAGGAGGAGTAGTTGGAAAGAGATGAAGAGAATTGTAATAGATGAAGACTTGGCATATTGCATCTCTGGCATTGTTGTCAAAGGGGGAGAAGAATCAGTAAAGGGAGAGATAAAATATGATAAACAAAGAATGAAAGGACAAAAGATGAAGAACAGAGAACAACAAATATGTATCATCTAAGGGGAGCATTTTTGGTATTCAGATATTTTCTTGGTATTGTTGGTGTTTCTATCAATGCCAAAGGGGGAAATGGTTGGCATAACTTATGCAGAGAGTTTAGTATGTCATGGTATATTTTTGATGTAGATCTGATGATAGATTGATTAGTTATGATATTATCATTGATGTCAACTTAGTGTTTGTTGGTTGATAGTTTTCTTGTTACATTGATGTATGTTTTATAGGTTAGATCTAGTGTTGTGGTAAGCGTTGGCATGTGTGATCATAATGAAAGAATAGGTGATGTCTCTAGATTCTTTGTCTATAAATGCACAAGTTTATCATATGTATGGTGCAACTTATGATTGATTAAAGGTTGCCAATTCAATGTGAAGAACATGATGTAGCCAAGGAGGAACGATTTGATGATTGTGTCAAACTGGTTTAGATTTAGATGTTGTGTTTTGAGATATGTTAACTTAACTATGTTATGGGGTTTTTGTTGTGACCACATCATGTTTAGATTTCTGAAAGACCGAGTTTCAATAAACCTAAGTTCATTGGGTGACAAGTAAAATAAGTTCTTAGAACAATCAGTTATATCCTTAACTGGTGATAATGTATCATGTAATGGTAAGTCGTTATGTGCTCCAAGTATCGTAGTGACATTGCAAATTGACACGGATTGGTGAGTTAGCATTTTTATGATCATTATGACCGAATTGCTTGAAGTTGTGCAAGAACATTTGAAAGAGTATCATGGTTTGAATTTTCTTTATTAAATCGATATGTGGTTTGTATTGGCAATCCAATAGCTCTTGTTATCGATGGACTAGGGTTTAGTAATATGTTTTGGAAGATTCGAGATAAAATTCAAATGTAATTAGGGTTTTTTTCCGCCTTAATTTGTAGAATGTTTTGTATATCATTTTGATGTATTATTTGAAGTGATTGTGGTAGAGAAAGATTGTGAGTGCAGTTGTACGATTGTAGGGTTTGCATAGTCTGCATGTGAACCAGAGATTGAGCTTGAACTAGATCTATGCTAGCAGAGGAGGAGTGTTATTTTTTGAGATCACTTTTAGTTGTTGATTCCTAACACCTTCATCAAGATAAATCCCTTAACCAGGTATACCCTAATAGGTTTGATTTGTAAATCCTTTGACCAGGTGACTCTTTAATAAGGGTTTGAAATCTCTTAACATGGTTACTCCTAATAGGGTAAATCTCATAGTAGGGGGAAATGTAAAGCTCTTAACCAAGTGGCTCCTAACATGGTCTTTCTCTTAACATGACATTTGTAAGCTCCTAACAAGGGTAAGCTCTTAACAGAGTGTACTTTAGAAAAGTAAAAAATTATTTGTGTGTGTGATCCCCAATGTGGTATTACCAAGTCGGGTTTCCATAAGAAAAACGTTGGTGGTTTTGTGTTGAATGGTTGTGAATTTTTTTCTTCATTGGTTTATTCATGCAATGGGTGTTAATTGATGCAACTTGTTGAATGGTTATGAAAATTTTAATTTGTTAGGTTACTGATTCACTCCCCACCTCTTAGTAATCTTGGATCTAATAAAACTAACAATTTTTTTTTCTTTATGAAAATATTTAATATAAACTCCTATTTGTGATGTTCAAAAAGGGACAAAGAATGAAAAAAAATTGATAGAGCTTCAAGGTTAAAGGTTTCAATTAATATTTTCCCAAAGATAATAAAATATTAAAAGAAACTCTCAATTTTTAAAGTCCAAACGACTTACAAAAACTAAAATGGGAAAAGTGAGGAATGTCCTTCAGGTTTTAGTTGAGAAAAATGCAAAGATGTAAGGTGGAGGCCCAATTTTTTAACCTTGACAAAGAGAGCACTTAAATATATTTTGAGTTTTTTTTTTGTCCTTAACATTTGATAAAGGTAAGACAAAATGGCTCCTCAATCTTGTCTCTGATACAATAGATCACAAATAGACCAAAGGAGTCGTGAAATGACAATATATGTTTCCAACATATATTGAAGTCCTAATCATATCAGTTGTCCCGTCACATATAAATATGAGTGAAAATCCAATTAAAATGTAACATTAAAATAACACATAGTTGTGTTTATCTAATAGAAGAAAAATTATAACTTATATATTGTGAAAACTTAGAAGTGAGGAGAGGTGATCTTAGAATTAGCTGGTCACATAGAATTTAAATAGGAAGGTTGACTGATATAATTTTGTTGGGTATTAGGTTTTTCATGTAAGATGAGAATGATGTTACTAGTGTTTGAATTCATAGTGAGTATATTACAAGAATCCCTGGATGATGTAATCAAAGAATATTTAGAACAAATTTAGAGGATTGCTGACAGTCAGGGAAGTGATATCCACTATAAAATTTATCCCCACGTTGTAAGCAATAAGGGCCGCACTCACTATGAATGGTTTTAGAGGAAGAAATATGGATGAGGAGCTTCCTATTAAGATGGGGAGTGACAATGATCTGATATTTTCTCTTTCTATAGCCATTTACATCCCTAAACATGCAGCCATGCCTCAAATACCAATCATAAATCCATACAATGGAAAAAGTGAGAAGGCTGATAGTGTGGACATGTCCAAATTTCTGGGTCCGATGAGGATCATGACTTTCAGCACCCATGGAAAAGAATATTACTCATGCATTTAAGGGAATATGCAAAGCCGCGGGTGTTCATAATTATGATAATTTTGGCGAGATAAGAATCACAAGGTCTGATACTTAACCCTTTCCACACCCTTAATTTTCATATTTTACTTAGTCAAATACACTCTGCTAGCCATTAGTGATCTAGTCTTATTTATGACTCTATAACAATAGTAAGCTACTAAGCCCCATACAAAATCTACCATTGATCAAATTTCAAAAACCAGAAAACCTAACAGATTTTTACAAAATTTTCAGCATATTTTCTTCATGATTTGCATATTTTGTGGTCAAAATGCACAAAACATTTGCAAAAAAATACTATGTTTTGGCGAATTTGAAAAAAAAATGAGTTTTTTTTTTGGTACATTTTGTCTTGAGCTTATCCCGTGCCATAACAATATACACATATATATTGTACACTATTCACGTCCATTGATTGTCAATTCAGATAGATTCTAAAATATATGAAATTAATGTTTACTTAGATAGTTGTTGTAACCACCTGAATTCGGTCTGTCGCAACTATGGACCCTATTTTCCCTGAGTGTGATCATACCCTCGATTTATGTCCAAACGACCCTGTTACTGCTTGGCATAATTCTTTTAATCAATTTAATGTCCTAGGTGATTTTTATCACTGATTTATATTATCTATTATAGCCATACAATTTAAATCAAATTCAACCAATTAGATCAAATCAAAATCAAACATGGCTATAATATTTAATTATAAAGGAATTAAATAAATCCCTAAATCAAATATCACTTGCAATCAACCCATTCCCCTAGCCTATTTAATTTAATTAAAATGGCTATAGTCCTCTAATTATTAAAAAGCAATTTTATT
>MU224984.1:1990387-2003049 GCA_018584345.1 Thuja plicata
CAATTGACTAAGGCCTCAATCAACGGAATTTAACCATGCAAAATGAGAAAACCAATTGAAAATATAGAGTATGAATCAAATCAGGAAGCATGCACATCAAACTATCACTTTGAAGAAGTTCTATTGGATTATCCGAGGGACTAATTGTAAAATGATAATGAAACTATTACACATGTGAAAGAAAAAGGACTTATCTTTATTGATTTTGAAAAAATAGTACATCCATGTCCATGTTATACTTGTTGAAAAAACTATCCAAATATGTGAAATTGTATTATATTGTTATTATCCTCTCTTTATATTTTACATTATGTATATATATGTGTTTGAGTAGATTTCATACCTCTTTAAGGTGAAAAGACACAACCCTTATTACAAAATATTTTGAAAAAACAATAAACTAACTAAAAAATAACTACCTAAATTTTGGATTTGGCTTTGGTCAAAATTCCAAAACACATCGTGAAAAGCTAAGATTGTTTCGATTTTATATTTTTAAAATTTGACCATTTGCAGCCTATGTCGGCATCATCTTTGTAGCAGGTTGAAATTCCAGCATTTTCTGAAGGCTTCGATTAGCTAGTTCTATTTATTTGTATCATAAAGCTTCCTTCCTTTAATTTTTTTAGTATGGAGAAACTTGCTTCTTGATAATGGATTGGGACTTCTAAATTCTCAAAATTTAGGGTACCACCATACCTGACATGAAAGATAAGATTCTTAGATAATCTAATGCAACTCTTATTATCATAGTGTATCATTGTAGTCTCAATGCTCTGACCACACAAGGCCACTAGCAATGTTCGAATCCATATAACTTCACATGTCACCATGCTAGCTGCTATGTATTCTTCTTTTGTAGAACTCAAAGCCATGAACCTATGCTTCTTTTTGAACCAAGAGACAACTCCTAATCCCAAACTGAAACAACACCCTGAAGTGCCTTTCTTGTCCACTATACTACCTGCCCAACTTGTGCCAGTATAGCCTATAACCTTGATTCCTTCACCTCGAGTATATCTAATCCTGTACTTAATTGTACCGTATAAATAACACAACACATACTTTACCCATTTTCAATGCACTCTCTTTGGCTCAACCATGAACTGACTAAGAAAGTTTACTTAAAAAGATATATCTGGCCTAGTCTTGAAGAAATATATGAGAGAACCGATAAATTGCATGCATAAGATAGGATCTACATCCTTCTCCTTTGATGTGTCTACCTTCTTCCAATTCATCATCATAAGTGTAGACATGGTTTCACAATCCTCCATCATGAATTATCTCAATATTTTGATGTAATATTTCTCTTATCCAAGGAAAATCTCTACATGGTGTCTGTCACACCACCATGCCTACAAAGTAGTGCATAAGTCCCAAATCCTTCATCTCAAACTCTGTTGCAAGTTCCCTCTTGCACTCCTCTATGAGCCCTAGTCAACCTATTGAAAACAAGTCATCAACATATAGAACAAGAATGAGAACCTCACCTCCAATGACCAAGTGGTAGAGGTTAGCATATGCATCATTCTTCACGAAGCCCATGCCCTACAAGTATGCATCAATGTTCTTATACCATGCTCTTAGATCCTACTTGAGTGCATACAAGGCTCTCTTCAATATATACATATAGGTCTCTTTGCTATCTGCTACAAATCCTTCTGGTTGTTCTATGTATACCTCTTCGTTCAACTCACCATTAAGGAATTGTGTCTTGACATCAATTTAATGCATTTTCCATCCCATCTATGTTGAAAATGAGATTAAAGCTTATATACAAGTATAACTAGGCACTGGAGCAACTGTTTCCTCGTAGTTTATTCCCTCATTTTGAGATAACCCCTTTTCCATGAACCTTTCCTTGTATTTCTTGATCCTAGCATCTAAACCATGCTTGATCTTATAGATCCAATGTGATCCAACCACAACCCTATTTTTTGGTCTAGGCACAGCCTCCCACATATCATTCTACATTATTGAGGTATACTCCTCAACCATCACATCTTCCCACACATAATTTTATGCGGTCTCATGATAACTGGAAGGCTCACTCTCTACCAACTGACTAACTTTAATACCACAAAGTCATTAAACTTGGATGGTTATCTCCGTTGTCTAGTACTCATCATAGGAGCTCCCACAAACTCCTTAATATTCTTATGTGTCTAGAAACTCATGGTTTTTGATGCCAACTATAAAGGATGAAATATCAACCTCCATGTCTTCTTGATCCATCTCTTGTTGCACCTATGGCTCCATATTTTGTGAACTCTCAAAACTTGAAATTGTATTTTTGCTAGTAATTGTACTTGAGATTTTCTGCCCTTGATTTGGTTGAGCATTCCTTGGAGCTTATTTTGGCTGCTCTCTCTAGTCATCTATTGGAAAATCTTTGCACCTTCTTAATGCCTATTCCTCCATGAACTTGAGATAATGTTGAACTATAATCCTCCTGGCCCCTGAAATGAATATCCGATATGCCTTTGAGGTCTCACTATACCCCACAAAGTACCTTCTCTCTACAATGTTATCTAACTTGGTACGTGTATCCCACAGAATGTGACAATATCCCAAACTTCCAAATATCTTGAAGTGACAGACACCTAACTTCTTCCCAGTGAACTATCATCCTATTAATTTTAAGACCTTGGGGGCATAGTTATTTTACCCAAGGGTTTCCTTTAATATCAACAACACATTGTTTTTCCTAACTAATTTAGGTCTTTAAAACATATTCGTTAAGAGGGACAAGAGAGGTAATATATTTGTTCGTTTCTTTCCAATTTTGTACTTCAAGAAATTAGAGGAGAGGGAGAAGAGAGAGATATTTCATACTCTTATCATCAATCAGTTATATGATATAGAAACCTCAAGAATTACCTAGTTTTCAACATGCAATATCAGTGATAAATAGCCTGATTCACACATAAGTTCATATGCTCTCTTTTACACAATGATTTCTACCACCAGTTTTTTCCATCCAATTTTCAAGAATAGGGAAAAGAGAAGAAAGATACATGATTCCAAATCTTATATTAACCTTTTAAAGATATTTTATAGCCATGCAAAACTATCATCATTTTAGGCCTATAAAAGTGAGTATTACCAGTCATGTCTTACTTCATGTTAGAGATGCAAATATGCTTCAATTCTAACTTGTAGACATATATTAAAATTAGTATAAATAGCCAGGCATAATAATTCTTGAAGTCAGCTTAGCATTGGTATGAATAATTAAAGTCAACAACCTTTTAAATAAATTAAGATCACTTGAAAAAGCATCATGAGAAGATATATAATAGATAGGATTAGGAGAAAAAGTTAGCTACTATCAACAATTACAGTACAAAATATTATGGTAATTTACTTGATTTTTCTAGGAATATGAGTATTTTTAACACCAAACAAGATGAAATACAAAGTATAAATGACATCATTATCATTTCAGAAGACACGGATTTGAATGCAAGATTATTCTAAGAATGCAAAATAAATTATCAAAACACTCTTGAAATTTCTAAGAAATCAATGTAGCATAATAGGAAACACATAGTTTCATATATAGGGTTCATGTCTACTAACAATAGGATTAACATGAAATGATAATGAAAAACATTGAATGATATGCATAGATGAGCTATGACTCTCAAAGTTCCTGGTGTGGAAACCTAGGGCTCTTATACTAGATGTAACGCCCCGCAAGGGAACCCGAGAGGACAACATATATAAAACCTCTAATATACGCAAATAATTTTTTTGTTAACTAGAATAATATACATCATTACACTTCATGTTTCCACAACATATTAAAGAACTTGTTTTTTATTTTAAAAAGCAGCCAAAATTGGGGGCTGACCCAAACAGATAAAACCAACACGAGGAGTGCTGACAACTAGCAAAGAACACACACAACAAACCCTCAACCTATGCCAATTTTAAAAACACAAAACCAAGAAAGAAAATCAACAGGCCCCAGCTCCAACACGGAGCTGGTAACCAGCCTAGAAGTCCTAACAGGCCCCAACCTCACCATGAGGTTGGTAACCAGCCTATGGTAGTAACGGTAAAGTTAGCATTAATAGTAACAAATAGCAGATTACAAAAACTTGAGATTAACCGAAGATCTAACAAGCCCACATCACCCAACTGAAAAGTCTAGGAAAAAAAGTTAACCATAAACAGAGGAAAAGGAAGCTACTTGGGGTTACCTTCCTTGCCATTCAACAAGAGCTTAAGCTAGTCATCCACAAGGAAATGGTATAGTTCTTCATTCTTTCACTCACCTCTTGAGTTCATTTTCTCCATATGAAGGAGTTGGAGCGTAGCGGTAGCCGCATGCATGACCTTCATAGAAAAGTTTGCAATCCTATTAAAGCTTTCCATGAGATTTTTAATTTCCACCCTCATTTCCTTTAGCTCACCTTAGGGTTAGAAAGCAATAGGGGCTCTTGAGGACCAACAGGAACAAGGGGAGAGTCACTCATAGCATCAGGCATTTTCTTGTCTACTTTTTGGAGTCCTCCAGAGCAACCTTTATAACCACCTGGGGGCTGGGGGACTGTGAAGTTAGGAGTAGTGAGTCCACTTTCGTCTCCTCAAAGAGTTTTTTCTTCGAAAGGTCAAAGGTAGGGAGACATAAACTGGCAGAGACATGAGAGTCATGACTTTTCACAGACCTGTCCACAATAGAGATTTTCTTCTTTTTTTTTCCTTTTCTTTCTCCTCAACCTTAACTTTCTTCCCCACTTTAGCTTTCCCCCTAGTGACCTTCTTGATATCTTCTTCCTCCTCCGAACCTTCTTCCCCTTCATATTCATCAGTGCACCTCTTTCTCACAGCTTTTTGCTTGTATTTGGTTTTGGTAGCCAGTTTGTTAGATCTCCATCTACGATCGTCCTCCTCCTCCTCTCCTTCAAATTCAATGGTTATTTGGTCACCGTCGGCCGAACCCAACTTATTTTTCTTGGAAACAGGGGTTTTGGAAGAAGTCGCGGGGTTAGAAAGAGTGACTTGAAGTTCATTAGGATTCTCAAGATACAACATAAAGTTATGGAGAGAAATAGTCCTAGGCGGACAGAGGGCTAAATGGAAATTGTAAAGGCATAGCATTAAAACATGATGGAGAATACAATAATTCTGCCTGGATTTCATTTTTTCTCTAACTTCCAAAACAGAAGCTTCCATCGAATGGAGCAAAAAAAATGGAAAGGAGATGGAATCATTGTACTAGAAGTGGTTAAGGAGAGGGAAATGGTAGTTGTAAAAGGTGACAAAGTGGCCTTCCAGAGTGATATACTTTGTCAAAATGAGGCACATTTTATTCCATGGGTTGGGCAGCATCATTTTGTTGAATCCTCCCCTAAAACGTTTAGGAATCTCTATTTTTTTGAAGAATCTTTTCATATGGGTGTCATCTTGGATTTTGGTGATCTTCTTCCATTTTCTCCCCTCTGTGGAGAGACCCATGGCCTGCGCAATGACCTCCTCATTAATCTAAAAAATTATTACATTTATCATGACTTTGCACTCATCCCAAGTTTTTAGCAACTGTAGAGAGACCAGTTCATCGCTGCTGCCCATAGCCTTCATGAACGGGAAGAAACCGCCATCCTTAAGGTAGTTGAGAATGCGTGGATTTTTTATTAATTCATCCTTGATCCTAGTGGGTTCCACCCACACCATATCCCCACCCATCTCTAAGCTGTAATTAGGCAAGTCTTCCTCCTTGGTCTGAACTGACATCCCACCTTTCAATAATTAATATAACCAAATCCTGTATCTCTTTTAAAATTTGAAATGATGTGGCACCTCATGAACTTGCCCGCCGTCTTTCTCCATTAATCAAAATAAGCCTCGTTATTCATCATTAAATTTTCTTTCTTTTTCCACAAGTAAAATAACATGCTTGGGTAGAGAATTTAAGTTTCTCCAACATCTTAATCCATTCACCGTAAGACCCATGGTTTCTAGCATGTCCGCCACCACGTTACCTTCACGGTAAATGTGGTGAAGGTTAAAGTCATCAAACATGGGGAGCAGCAAATAAATTTTTTGTAGCACATTTGCCAGGATCTAGCCAGTAGTATAGTTCCCTTTAACTAGCTGAATTACAATTTTAGAATCACCTTCTCTGATTAATCTTTTAATCTCAATATCAGATGCCACCTTTAGACCCCATAGAAGGGCATACATCTCATCCAAATTATTAGACCCCTTCGCCAGGTGGACCGCATAGGCTAGGATCAGGTGACCCTTTTGATCTCTAAGAATACCTCCACCCGCAGCAATACCATTGGAGGCAGTGCCATCAAAGTTTAGCTTGATTATGTATTCCTCCGGGGGTGACCATTTTGTGTTTAGTCTAGTCAGAATTTTGGATTTTTCCGTCATGTAGAAGGAGGTGGGAAGAACCCATTCCTTAGCTATCATACACTCCACTCCCTTGGGGGATGGGGGGATTTTCCAGTGGCAAGTATCCAGGTTTTCCTTTAGCAGATTCATAGTCAGCCGCACCATTCCTTCAACATTGTTGTCCTCTCCTCTAAAAATATGATTGTTCCATTCCTTTCATAGACTCTAGCAGACATGTGGGGGTAATAGGTGCCAAAGGATGTTGATGAGAGGGTTCTCAGATATGTGACCCTAGTTATTAATGAATTGGTCTAAGTGCTCCAAAAAGACCCAGTCCAGCTGCAGTTTGCTCATTATTTTCCCCACACCTGAGAAGCGTAGGGGCAGTGAATAAGAATATAATTTATTGTCTCAGCCTACATTTTACAAAGAACACACTTATTGACCAGCTAGACCCCCATTTCTGGAGGTTTTCCAATGTAAGGATTTTTCCATGAAGATCGGTCCACAAGAAAAAGTTTATTTTGGGGATGAGCTAGGGAAACCAAACCTTTCCCCAACTCATCTCATCAGCCAAAACCTTAATGTTAGCAAGGTAAGCAGATTTGACCGTAACCTCCCCTGATTCACTGTGACACCACATAGCCTTGTAAAAAATTTAAGAGATTGGGATCCTGATCTCTACAATTAGTTTCTGTAGCTCCAGAATGTAGGGTGGGACATGCTCCTAGCCATGGTAAGAATTAGCAAGGTTCTTCCATTTCTTATCCTGAGAAATGTAGTCACTGACTTTGTCTCCAAAATGAGAAATCAAACATTCCTTGAGGAGACAAAGCTTGCTTCTACTGAGAGGTTTATCTCCCACCCACCAGTCCTCCCAGAAACTTATTTGCTTGCCATCACCCACCACCCATTTTAAGCCTCTAAGGAGGATGCCTTTACTTTTAACCATGAAGTTCCAGAATTTAGAGCTAGTGGGGTAGTTTTGGCCTAGGGGGAATTGGTCATTTAAGTAGTATTTGCCCTTCAAAATTTTACACCAACCGGAGTTACCTTTAAAAAGTTGCCACCCAAGTTTGGTAATTAGCACCTTATTAAGATATTTTATCTTTCTCATTCCCAGCCCTCCCACCTTCTTAGGTTGGCAAACTGTATCCCAGCTAATCAGGTTCATTTTAGTCTTTTCCTTTGTTCCGGACCATAGGAAGTTCCTTTGGATATTTTCCAGTTTCTCCGCAGTTCTGTCATTGATTTTAAGAACTTGTTTACAAACTTGAATGCAAGATTTATTCAACCTCAGTCCTCACAGGTTCCCTATTGTCGCTACTAGAGCAATATTATCTAACCTATTTACATTCATATAATATTCATTGAATTACGAGCTTAATTGGTTTAGTTCATTTTAATGCACTAACATAAATGTTCATAACTCATTTCTTTTATTGAATATAAGTTAATAATATAACATCATTATTCATTTTGACAACTCATGTAATGAATTTATACTAGTTTCATAAACATCTACTATCCTTTATATCACTTTCCTTTAATAATTTAGGTAGGAGATTAATATTCATTAAGGTAGGCATTATCCTATGTACTTCATAGACCCATACTCTTTTTGATTATTTAAGTAAACATGAACCAGCTATTACAATTAAGTTTCTATTAAATTTTATTATTTCATAACTATTTAATATTTATAATTCAATTTACTAATCGATCATTTCACAGTAATTTCCTTTGACCCTTTCATCAAAAGGTAATATATTATTTCCTAGGTACATCTATACATAACTATATCTAAGTTCATTCTCTTTATAGATAGACAACATAAGAGAATAGGAAAAATATGCGCAAGTATTATAAACACATTTATTTTAACACTGATAATATGTCTGGCACATAAAATAATCTTTCCCCGTTTCTTTCCACCTAGAACTACCCATTTACTAATACATTATTTTCAAATAGGACTACATTAATATACATAAATATGCCACATGCATATGACTCCTGTCACGAGATTAAAATGACATGAATACATATAAATTAGTATATCTCATCATAATATAGTATCAAATAAGAAGTCTTCTACTACAAATCTGGAAAGGAATATGTGTTAGGATCATCCAAATAACCATGAAAAATACCTCCATATAAAAGATTAACCACCCAAATAAATTGATCCAGAAAGGTCCACTCCTCTGTGCTAGGAAATAAAAACCAAGGTCCACATAAGAGGTATCAACTAGAATATTCCTAAAGTGGTGATAACCTTTCCCCAAAATCACAACACAAAAAGGAAAGACAAGAACGAAAATAGGACCATTAGAGGCATGATCAACAATATTAGGGATTCTAAGATACAAGCTATGTGAGTTTCATCACATAGCCCTCATCCCTTGGGGTATCCTGGTACTAGCCACTCTTGGCCCCAACCCCATAGTAGGCACATGCAGAACTAAACACCTCTCGTGTAGACAAGGTTGTTTGAATGTGGCATCACAAAGAGACATTCTCCACCCATCCCTAATCTTTAATAGAACTATTTGCATGGGAGAGACATCAAATAAATACTATTTAGTCTGTAATTCCCCCAAATTTATTAAGGTTTTCACTTGATTAAGACAACTCATAGTGGGTTACCCTGGCAGCCACTTAGGGCCCTGACCGCACACTTTGAGCAACTCACCTAGTGTTCATAGGTTCTCTACCCCCAAACAATCCCCATAAAATTATTAATAATAATAATCACAATATAGAATAAATCCATAATAATTCCACAACATTAATTGATTAAGTTTAGTAAATCACTAGTTGTCCCTAATCCACTGGACAACTCTAAATTCTAATCTGACACTCAAAATGATACAAAAACTTAAAGAGGAATAAAAATGTACTGTACATGATATCACAACCATGTTTAATGTAATAAATTTCAAAATGAATTAAAAATAAGATGTTAAAATCCTCTAGTAACCAATAAGCCTCTAAAACTTGACAACTTCTGAAAATTGATTTATTTCAAACAATGGTCAAATGCCAATAATAGTAATCAATGGAGAATAATCCATATATTCCAAAAAATATATAATTAAATTCAGTGATAATTTATAAATCATCATTTCAGACTCTCCCTCCAATTTTTATGAAAATCCAATGGTGGGAAAGAAAGTTATGCGTTTTGTTTAAAAAAAAAAAAAACCCTAGTTAGAATTCACACATGCCTTCACTAAAATGGTTGTAACTTTCACAAAATATTAAGAAAAAAATACACCAAAGAAATGAAATATGAAAGATAAGACATAGATATATCTATGATATAAAATTTATATCCGCAGCAATCCGTACCTATCCGTACCATGCATGGAAAGTTGACCGACAAAATGGAATGTAGAATGGATAAAAATAGTCCAACAAAATGCACATATTAGGAAATTAATTAGAACTCATAAAGGAAATATGAAAGATATCCATTTCATATCTCTGAATTTCCCTTCCATATCACCAACCAATTAAAACTCTAGACTCAATTCATTTTATTAAACTAATAGATCTCAAAAAATGGTTAGCTATACAGCATATGGAAACAGTTGGAAATTTTCACCAAAAAGAATTATATCTTTTGAATAAATATAGGAATGAAAATTAAAGATATCATACATAATTAACATGTATAAATCAATTCATATTTAATTAAATAAAAAATTTCATCAAGGGATTTAATCCTTACGTTGAGTTCTGTGAAGATTCAATTGGAGAAGGAAGAAGAAGGAGATAGTATGAGGCAGACAATCCAAACATGAGAGAAATCATTCAAAACCATCTCCACTTTCAGAAATATCCATGAAAGAAAGTCAAAAACCACATAAATAAATCCCTCTCTCAACTACTGAAACTCTTAGAAAAATTTCTCTCTCCCAAAAGCAAACAATGCAATGAATTCTTAAAGAAATATGATAAAAAAAAAAACTCTCCCACACATCTCATAAGTTTTTCTCTGAAATTTTCCTGAAAAGTAAGGCCAAAACTCTCCTCAATTCTTCGAAAAAGTTCATTCCCTCAAAAGGAAAAAGGAATTCATATAAACATATTTCCCAAATTCTGAGAGGAAAGGTAACCAACTCCCAACTAATTCTTAATTAAAGGGCATTACTAAATAACTTAATATTATTACAAACTCACAACTATATATTGCTTTTAAATATAACAATAATAAATGTATTTATATTTATTCATACACACATATGTGTTATTATCATAATATGTTCCAATTAAGATATCAATAATTACATCAGTATCTACGCATATACAACCTCTCCACATCATTAATAATTAACAATTAAGAATAATATTGTGGTTCCACAACACACGACCCAATTGAGTCCCTTGGCCTAGTGGGGAGCCCCTTTTTATTGGTTGTTTTCTTATTTTTAGTCTTTAGGTACCCTTTTTTAGTCTCCTATTTTTAGGTTTTATAGAGAAAACCCTTGTAAAGAGGATTCCTTTGATTTCTTTCAGAGTTTCAGCCTTTCGATGTTCCTTGGAGCTCTAATGTTCCAAAATTCCAAAACCATGAAACACCGCATATCTAAGGGGAAAGTCCTTTCAAACTTTCAGCGTTTGAAAAAATACGGAAACATGACTCATGGGTTTCACACTTGAATAAATCAATCTCCCATAATTTTTTTCTCATGGAGTAAAGGATTGAGACAAGATGACCCTCTCTCACCTTATTTATTTACCCTAGTGGCTGAGCTTGAGGGAAAGAACATTCACAAGTGTAAAGAGATAAATTGGTTAAAAGGTGTGAAGGCATCTTCCCAACTGCAACTCTTAAGTCATCAACAATTTGTTGTTGATACCATCATATTTGGTGAAGCTTACATCAAAAATTCCAAAAGGAAAAAATAGATCCTCGATAACTATGCTCTTATCTTGGGGTAACATATCAATTATACAAAAAAGAAAGCTATATCTCATCAATATTCCTATCTATCTTCAAGATCACATTGTCAAGATCCTTCGATGCACTATAGCTCCCAGACTCCTACTTTTCTTTGTCCTCCAAAAAATTTCCTTATAATTCCTTCTATAATAATGTCATTGCGAGGTATGAGAATAAGTTAGTAGGGTGTAAGGGGAAGTTATTGAGCCAAGTTGGGAAATTCTAACTTTTAAAACCTTGTCTCCAAAACATTATAGTGTATTGTTTGTCTCTCCTGGGGTAATTAAATATTCCTAATTACACTTTACTTAAGTTCACTTAGGAAAATGCATACATTGTAGTTTTCATATGAGACACTTAGGAATTTGCACCTTTATTTGCATATGGTGTAGGATAAATTCCACTTTAGGTGGTGATATTTGTTATAACTGTCCACTTTATGTGTGAGATCCACCTTTAGTGCTCTTATCATATTATTATCCTCCACATTTTGCACATATTTCAATTCATAATGGAGGATGATCTACCTTTAGTGGACACGTGATTCCACCTTGTGGGTAATAGTTTGTCATCTTCTTATCATGTTCTCTTATTTTATTTGGTATATAAGAAGACACATCTACATTTTATATGAAATGAGTTTAATTAGCTCATCCATTATTATTGATTCAATTAATCATATTGGTGTGAATAAAGTTATTCTTATCATATCATTTTGTCTCTCTTGTGCTATTTATTGGGATTCTAGATCTTCGCATATTGCCTTAGGAAATTTTTTAAATTACATCAAAGTAATTATTACATTATATCAAATCTATTAGTGTCCTTGAATAGCTTATATAGAGAGATTGTGGTGTGCTTGAAGGAGACATTTTTTAGATCTGTGGACCAACATCTTGTGGGTGCACCATATGCCAAATCTGACATCACCATTATGTGTAGGTGGCCATTTTGGTAAATTTTGACTATAAATTATTCCATAATGATGAAGGGTGCTCCCCTTAATACCACAAACACATAACAGAAACAGAGAAGAAACAACAATTTGCAAGAACAGAAAATGGACTTCTTATTATCTCCACAAATGCGGAATTACAAACTTTTAGAATTACAATATGCAAAGCCACATGGGCATTCCCCTTACAATATTTTGTAGGACAAAGCCTTGAATTATTACCCAGATCTACCCAGAACTGTCCCGAACAGCCTAAGACAACACTACGGGCCTTCTTTATATAGGCAATTTCCACCGCCCGAGAAGGTTCCAGAAATTTAGCCCTTAGGGCTGACCAAACTTAGAATTATTTTATTTTTCAATTTAGTACATCAAATTCGGCTCAAAATAACTTTTGAAACC
>MU224984.1:2028130-2045215 GCA_018584345.1 Thuja plicata
GGTAGAGGGAAGAAGTGTATCTTTCCAAGTAGTAGAGGGTGGATTGAGGAAGCCCTAAGGGGTCCTAGGAGTGACCTAATAGGATTTAGAGAAAACTCAAGAAGGTTACCAAGTTTCTCCCTATCAGAGTGGTATCAGAGCATAGGTTCAAGATTTGGGAAAGTAGTGGTGCAGCAAGTGGATGTTGCAGACCAACGACTCAAGTGTAGAGTCAAGTGCGTCTAGCAGGATGGTGACAAATGCTAAATTGGCCAAGAAAGTTGAAGAACAAGAAGAGGATAATAGGCTGCTAAGAGAAAGGTTGAGCCAACTAGAGCAACTCTTAGGAGAGGTCAAAGACAAGGCAAACAAAGTGAAAGAAAAGGTGGACTAAAAGGAAGAAAAAGAAGCTAAGAAGGAGTGGGACCTAGAAGAAGAAGCACCTACTCCTGATCCGATCTTACCAGAGGAACGCTTCTTGAAGGCACTCAAAGCCTTAAGTGGTAAATCCTTGGAGGGTGTGCCACTTTTTGGTGGATAGATGGATGCTGATCTAGTTATGGACTAGATAGACAGCCTTGAAAATCACTTTGAATGTGATGGTGTGACAGATGCTCAGAAGCTAAAAGTGGCTAAGTCCATATTGAGAGGACCAACACTTACCTGGTGGAAGTATATTCAGACTGAGAGAGAAAAGGAGGGCAAGAACCCTATTGTTACATGGAAAGGTATGTTAGCCAAATTGAAGAAAACTTACCTCCCGGATGACTATGAAGTCAAAATGCACAGTAAGAGACAAAAATTTAGGTAGAAAGACCTTGAAGTCCAAGCATATACTGAGGAGTTTCAAAAGTTATGCTTATGATCCAAGATAGTGGAGGATGAGAGCATCAGATTAGCTAGGTATCAAAATGGGCTCAAGTGGTCTATACAAGAGGAGATGAGTCTTACTACCTTAACCATTGTGAGACAATGTTATTAGATGGCTTTAAAGATAGAGGAGAAAAGAAAAAGGAAACATGATCAGACCTCTAGAGGAAGAGGTTGAGGAAAAGAGAATACAGGACATAGAGGTAACTATGCTGGTGGAGGTAGTGACTATAGGTCACAAGGAGAATCTAAATTGATAGAGATAGTCAATGAGACTAGTGGAAGAGGCAGCATGAGTAGAGGAAGAGGATACCAAGGTGGAGGAAGGGGTAGATTTGGAAGTTCAGGCAGAGCCTCACACTTTGCAAACATGAAATGATTTCATTGCAATCAATTAGGCCATCCAGCCTATAAATACCCTGATAAGGCTTCTAGTTAACATGGTGAAAAGAGGGTGAATTATCTAGCCCAAGAAGAAACCAGTAGTGTTAAAGCTCCTATAATTAACCTTGATTCAGAGAGTGGGGAGAATCTGATGATTAGGAGGATTCTCATAAAGGAACCTGTCAAAGAAGAATCCAAACAAAGGAGGGCACTTTTAGAGTGAAGTGCAAGATACTTGGGAAAGTTTGCAAGATGATCATAGACTCAGGGTCTACTGATAACAATATCTCAGAGGAGGCAGTTAGCAAGCTAGGCCTAAACAAGATACCTCATACAAACCCTTATAGGGTGACATGGCTGAATAAGGGTCAACATGTTCTTGTAAACGAACAAGCTTGGGTTGATTTTTCAATTGGAAAATATGTGCATAGAATCTTGTGTGATATACTCCCCATGGACACATGCCACCTACTCTTAGGTAGGCCATGGAAGTTTGATAGGAAGACAATTCATGATGGAGAGAAAAATTCATATTCTTTCAAGAAAGGTGGAGTCACCTATAAAATTCAGTCACTTATAGATGATGAGGGGTCTACATCAGCATGGCCTAATATCTTATTGAAAGGAGGTAAGGAGTACATGAAAGGTGTAAAGAGTTAAGAAGGAACCCACTATGCTATCATGCTTAAGCCTAGTGAAGAGAAGAAGGTGGAACAACACCATTACCAGAGAAGGTGCAAGAGTTGCTAAAGGAGTTTAGAGACATAGTTAGTGATGGGTCACCTACAATATTACCACCTCCTAGAACCATAAGTCATCAAATTGACGTCATACCAAGAGTATCTCTGCCAAATAAGGCTGCATACAAGGTGACTCCTGATCAAAACAAGGAGATAGCTAGTCAAGTCCAAGAACTTTAGGACCAAGGTCTAATAAGGCAAAGTATTAGTCCATGTGCAGTACCAGTGGTTCTAGCATCAAAAAAAGGAGGTAAGTGGAGGCTTTGTATAGATTTAAGGGCAATTAATAGAATCACTATAAGATATCGATTTCCCATTCCTAGGATTGAAGAACTTATGGATTGTTTGGGAGGAGCAAGGTACTACACTAAGCTGGATTTGAAGAATGGGTACCATCAAATCAGAATTAAGGAGGGGAATGAATGGAAAACAACATTCAAGACTACAGAAGGGCTCTATGAATGGTTGGTTATGCCCTTTGGGCTTAGCAATTCCCCAAGCACCTTTATGAGGTTAATGAATGAAGTGTTAAAGGATTACATAGGAAGATTTGTAGTTGTGTACCTTGATGATATCCTCATTTTCAGTAAGACAAAGGAAGAACACCTCCAAAATTTGAGAATTGTGATGAAGAAACTCCATGAGGAGAAGTTGTCCATTAATTTGGAAAAATGTAAATTTATGAAGCAAGAGCTGGTCTACCTAGGTTTTGTGGTGTCTCAAGGAACCTTGAAGATGGATCCTAGCAAGGTTGAAGCAATACTAATCTGGCCTACCCCTACATGCAGCACTGAGGTAAGGAGTTTCCATGGGCTTGCCCAATTTTATAGGAAATTCATTAGAGGTTTTAGTGAAATATGTGCACCAGTCCTAGACACAATCAAAGGTCGAGTGAGAACTAAATTCAAGTGGACTCCAGAGGCTGGTAAGGGTTTTGAATGGTTAAAAAAGAGAGTGGCTACACAACCTATTTTGGTTTTGCCAAATTTTGATAAGTTTTTTACTCTAGAGTGTGATGCAAGTGGTATAGTTGTTGGGGCAGTTTTGAACCAGGAGAATAGGCCAGTGGCATTCTATAGTGAAAATTTGAATGAGGCTAAGAAGAGGTATTCCTCTTATGACCTAGAGTTATATGCATTAGTGCAATCCTTGAGGAATTGGAGGCACTATTCTTTACCCAAGGAATTTATGGTTTATACTGACAACAAAGCTTTGATTTTTATCAATTCTCAGGAGAAGTTGAGCAATAGACATCTCAAATGGATGGAATACTTGCAGACCTATACATTAACCATCAAGCACAAGAAAGGGTAGTTGAATAAAGTAGCTAATGCTTTGAGTAGGAGACTCTTGACAGTCCAAGAGGTGCAGTTGCAAAGTATAGGTTTGGAGAGTTTTAAGGAGCTCTATGAAGGAGATGAAGACTTCTCGGAAGCATACAAGGTATGTATGGATTTCAAAAATCATTTCTATAGTCAATTTGCAGACTATACCATTCAGAATGATCTCTTATTTAGAGGAGGACATTTATGCATTCCTAGGGGATCTATGAGGGAGAATGTGATACAAGAAAAGCACAATGGGAGTTTAAGTGGCCACTTTGGCCTAAACAAGACACTAGAACTAGTACAAAGGTTCTATTATTGGCCTAAGATGCAAAAGGACATAAGGAAGTATGTGGAGCAATGCTTGGTATGTCAGAAAGCTAAGGGTACCTCTTCTAATATGGGTTTGTACCAGCCTCTACCCATTCCTAATAGGCCTTGGGAATGTATTAGTATGGATTTTGTGGTTGGGTTTCCGAGGACCAAGACTGGTTTGGAAAACATATTTGTGGTGGTAGATAGGTTTAGTAAGATGAGCCACTTCATTGCTTGCAAAACCACCCATGATGCCAGCCATATAGCACACTTTTTATTTAAAGAAGTGGCCCGAATTCATGGTTTACCCATCAGCATAGTGTCTGACAGAGATGTAAAATTTATGGGTCATTTTTGGAAGACCTTGTGGACAAGGTTGGGAACCAATCTATCATTTGGGTTAGCCTTCCATCCCCAAACTGATGGTCAGATTGAAGTTATCAATAGAGTGCTAGGAAATCTCCTTAGATGTTTGACAATGGAGTATGGAGTGATGTGGGATCAACTGCTACCCCAGGCAGAATATGCCTACAGTGACAGTGTTAATAGGAAAATAGGAAAAGGCCCCTTTGAAATAGTTTATGGGCTACACCCTAGAGGTGTGATGGAGTTAAGACACTTGGCACATGAGGAAGGTAAGAGTGCATATATTGAATATTTCACCCAATCCATGAAGGAGGTTCATGACCAAGTGAAAAGGCAACTTCAAGAGGCTACACAAAGACTAAAAGCCAAAGTTGATGAAGGACAAAGAGATATTCAGTTCGTTGTGGGAGATCTTGTCATGGTACACCTAAATAAATCTAGATTGTAGAAGGGAGTCCCCACTAAACTTCAAATTAGGAGGATAGGTCCTTGCAACATTCTTGAGAAATATGGGAAAAATGCTTACAAATTAGACCTGCCATCAGATTTGGCAATCTCACCTATCTTTAATGCACAAGATTTGGTGATGTATAAGGGGCCTACATTAGCACAAACTGATTCATAGATAGACAGTAAGGAAATAGCAGAAGATGTTAAGATTTTACCTACACCAACACCCATCGCTGTGAAGATTTTGGACTCTAGAGTTAAGAAAAAGACTAGGCAGGGAAGTTACATGGAGCATCTCATTCAGTGGGTAGGAAAATCAGAGGCTAAGGCCACTTGGGTGGCTGAGACTAAATTCAAGAAGCAGGGATTTGATCCTAAGCTCCTGTCACTAGAGGTGACTTAAGTTCTTAGCCTTGGTAGTATGGTGCAAGAGCACCCTTGAGAAGCTAGTTAGATTAGTGGTTCTCATGTCATTTTGGGCATGTGAGAGTGTTAAAGACCCTCTTGAAGGGCATTGTAATTATATAAGGTCATGTAGACAAAGAGTGGTTAAGTTAGTTTGAAATTTGTGTTTCTGTTAAGTTAAAATAGCTCATTTTGGCTCATTAATGACTTGTACTTGATGATGTGATCATGTGGAAATTTGATGACTTGCATGTCTTTAGAGTCCTATGATACCCTAAGAGGTCTAACTAGGGTTAGTTAGGTTAGGATAGTGGAAAAACTCTTAAAAAGGGGAAATATGTAAAGGATGTAAAAATGTTGCTATGCAACATTAGCAACTTTTTAAAAGTTGTTGACAACATTTTATTGTCCTAGAGGGTTTCAAGGTTTAAGTGTTTTTTGAAACCATCCAAGTAGTGGAACATGTGTGTTGAGGGGATATAAGGAGGAAAAACCCTTATTTTGGTGGAGAGAGGTGATTGTACGGATTTTGGGATCTTGAGCCAAGAGCTTTTGAATGACAGTATAACAGATTTGAGGGATTTTTGTGTTTTCTTGTTGTGCATGTATTAGATTGATGACTGTGATCATGTGAAGCCATTGTTGGGAATGTTGTAATGTGTTTTTAGTAGGTAGTTTGTACTGTAATTATTTTCCTTTTGGGTTTTGTAAATTCTTTTGTTTGAGACAGTCTGTTGTCCAGTCCTGACTGAGAAACAAAGATGTGGACCTAACTAGACTTCCCACCATTGGTTTTGTATGGCCACTTGGGGATGGAGACTAGGTCCATGGAGCTTCAATAATCTAGAAGGAGGAGCTCTGAAAGTGCATGCAATGATTTTTAAGATCTTTCCCAAGGCGAGCTAAATGAAAAGCCTGGTTAGGAAGATCAAATAGAAGATAGTGTAAAATTGTAGGAGGTTTTTGACATGAGCCAAGAAGGCCATGGATGTAATGTATGATGTTGTGCAGGTACTCTATAACAAAGAGGGTTTTTTCCATACCTGTGAACTACCAAAACCTTTTAGGGGGTCCTTTGGAAGTTTATGGCTGAAATAGTGATTTCCTAGATTTAAGAAGGCCTAATTCGGAAAAAGGCTACAAGGCCTAAATCTTAGGAAACTAGTGATCGATTGGTAAATGAATGCCCTTGGAAAATTGAGATCCCATCTTGGAGTGAAATGAAGCCCTTGGCCTCTTGCAACTCAAACCAATGGTGAGGGATTGCAAGGTGTAAATGTGGAGAGTTCTTGTAGAGGACAAAATGGAGAACCTAGCAAGATGGGTAGATTCTTGGTAGAGGGAAGAAGTGTATCTTTCCAAGTAGTAGAGGGTGGATTGAGGAAGCCCTAAGGGGTCCTAGAAGTGACCTAATAGGATTTAGAGAAAATGAAAGAAGGTTACCAATTTTCTCCCTATCAGAGGACCTACCTGGTTTGACATACCAGCAGCAATTCGTAGGTTGACAGGAGGGGATCCTGGGGCTAGCTCAAGAAGAGAAGCACCAGTAGTAGGACAATAACACAAAGGGGAGGGTGGTAGGTTTGGTATAGTGGGATGATAAGATGCTCCATTTTTATGAGGTTGTCTTATAGGTTAGGCATTGACGAGATAGTTAGGATAAGTAGGCAGAGCATGCCTAGGAAGAGGGCTTGATGTAGAGGACATCGCATGATGTCATCGATTTTGTTAGGTAGATATTTAGTGCTACATAGGTAGAACTGATGGGTGCGCAAGCTCAGATTATAGATTTAGGGAACTGATCATAGATCCTCACTTAAGAGAATGATGGGTATCAGTAGGAGATGACCTATTAGAGTAGACATACAACTTACTATTATTTTACATATTATACTACAATGCCTTTAGATTGGCAAGTTCCATCTATACAACCTTTTCCACAAGATCTAAGGGTGCACGTGCTCTGAGGTGAGAGGATATGGCCCCTCCTTCTCCAACACATCTAGTACCACATGTTATAGGTGATAAGGAGGACATTACAGAGAGTTGGGATCATATATTGATTCTTCATTTTAACATCTCCATGTTGAGCTGATGATCTAATACATTTTAATATTTATCGATATTGTACCTATTTTTGGCCTTATAGATGATCACTTGATCTGATAATTCATGTTGTATACTTTGATATTTTTATGTTCTATTTTTTATGTTTTACTTCAAGATTGTTTTTTTTCTTTTCAAGCTAAATCTAGCCTATACTCTGTGTGCTGGATCAGCTACATATTTACATTTTTAGGACTCATATTTTGTTTGTCATTATTATCTCCAAAAGGAAAAGAACTCACATGTTAATCCCTTCAAAATGGATGAGACATACGATTCGATCTCATTGTACTTGTGTTGGTTGTTTTTAAGCGATGTGTTATTTCCTTATGATGTGCTTTATGTATGCATTTTTGTTTATGATCATGTATGGTTACTACTATATGGATGATTATGTAGATGTATATGCAATGTTTTTATGATTTCTAAATGTGTAGATGGATATGGTACTATATATGATGATGCAATTGTTATTCAATGTTTTTATTTTCTTTTCTAATGCATACACACACACACACATATATATGTATATGTGTGTATATATATATATACATATGTATATACATATACATATATATAGATGTGTATATATATGTGTGTATACACACACACACACACACACCCACACACACACACACATATATATATATATGGATGCAACTTAATTGTATGATATATATATGATGCATTATATGATATGAATGGATATCCAATGTGTCTAACATCTCTTGTAGGAATTTTTTTGTTATCTACACATTTACTTGATTATTTCTCCATCGATGCACAGCTTGACCACTTAGCAGAAGGAATATTGATCAAACCAAGTGTCAGATCCTCATATTTCATAGAGAGAGAGAGAGAGAGAGAGAGAGAGAGATTCAATACAACCCTTATTGGTGCCACTATGACCATAATAATATAAATATGAATTTCATTGGATAAGATGTGGGAACTAACATAAGCATAGAGGCACAAAAGCTTAGATGACCTAAACATATGTTACAAGGGTACACCAATAATGGGGCATTCAAAATCGAGATAACCACGAGTGAAATCTTGAATAAGAAAGAAGATTAATAATAGTCAAGGAGATAGTTCTTACTTGACCTTGGCATACAAATAAATGGATTTGAGGTATGTGAGGATGATTCACCTCACTATGGAAGATCTTATCACAAACACCTATTTTATTTGACACTATAGGATCACCATGACCACATCAAGAAGCAACAATCACAGAAAAGATGAGAAAAAATAATTGATAATAGACAGTAGTCAAGAAAATCTCAGCATATCTTGAACAACTTTTGGTGAGCATTTCACATTTCTCTGTGTGGTGTGTAAAGAAACACCATTGTGATTGTGAGTGCAGTGCTTCTTGATTGTTATCAATATATTGTTTAGGTCACATTATCCAATGTGTTATGAGAAACACAAATATATCTAAATGGGTATTGTTAAGAAACATTATTGATTGGGGTGTTGAGAAGCATCAGTGTGTGAGTAGGGAACTTTCCTTCAGAAATTACTAAGATACTGACTCTGAGTTGGTTCATCTATGGTCAACTTGGAGTGACTTCCCTTTGTAAAAAAAGCTAATTTAAGATGACTGACTAGACTTAGACTGTTGGAACAAAGCTGATTTGATTTCCCCTAGTCTATGACTCTGGATCGGTTTCAACCTAGAAGGGTTCTCAAAAGAACCAAACCATCATGAAAGTGACTGAAAGATATGCACAAAATGAATTTAAGGGATTGCCAAAACTGAGCATTGATAGATGGAGCACTTGAGTACAAGAGGCACATGTTTACTAGGTTTTCACCTACTTGGCAAAGATTCTATTTTTTCTACTAGGGTGCATGTTTACCAAGGTTTTAGTGAGCCAATTTTCTTCTTTTTCAATGTTTTTTGTTTTTTTTTTTAATATTTTTAATTTATTTATTTTTTGTCGATTCATCGAGGTGCCTGTTTACTTGGTTTTCACCAAGATGATCATTTTTTCAGGGTTTTTAGATATTTACATGTTGCTGGACATCAAGAATGCTTAGGTTAAAAACTTCTTCAGATGGAGAGTGTTGATGGGCTCCCAGAGCAGTTCTCCTTTTGGTGTCAAGAGTTGATAGGATCTAGCGACAAATGTTACAATGATAATATATAGACTCAAATAGTTGGGTTCAAACATCTCCTTTTTCTCTTAATGTGATTGACTGTGGGGATTCTCACTCAACACTAAGTTGCCGAATTGAGGTTTTTTTGGTTTGACCTTATTGATATATCCTCTCGACATTATATTTTAATAAGCTTTGAGGTGATCGAATACCACTTACTGACACTCATACAACAATTCTAGTTCTTGTAGTCTCAAGACCTGACGGTCTTCATTTGTGATCAGTCTATATAGAGAAACCCTCAAAGATGGGATTTCTACTTCTATGTGTAAGACTTCCTCTACTCCATATACTAGAGCAAAGGATTTTTTGTCAGGAGGTGTTATGATGCTTGTCTTATAAGCCCATAGTGCAGGATTTATTTCTAGATGCCAATATTTTCTATACTTGCTCACAATACAGTACAATATCTTCAACAGATTCTTGTTGGAGGCCTCCATCTATCCATTTCCTTATGGGTAGTAGATTGAAGAAATTTTTGGCTTGATCTTGAACTTATCACAGAGTTAATCCATATTGTTATTCTTAAACTACAATTCATTATCAGTTATAATGGAAGAAGGAATACCATATCAATAGATAATGTAGTTCAAGATTAACAAGGGCACTTTTTATCGATTTTCTTTTTTGAGTATGACTGCTTTAACCCATTCAACAAAAAATTATGTGGCCATTATGTTGATCTTTTGTCTGTTTGAGGAGGACATATGTATCTGTTTGAATAGGTTAAATGCCCATTGCTGAAAGGGCCAATGTGTGATAAAATAAATGAGCTCCTTGGCTAGAGCATGTGTAATATTTCCATGCAGATGACATTTCTTACCTATCTTGGCATATCTAAATTTTTCCTTCTCCATATATGGCCATTAGTAACCTACTCTCAGTAGTTTTCAGGTCAAATTCAGACCGTTGGAATGATAACCTAGTGCAGGAGCACCAAGGCCAAGCACAAGGACTAGAAAGTTACACTTGGGTCATTGAATAGATCCCAGGGGAATGGAAGACAACATGACCTTGAAAGGTCATTAGCATTGTAATAAGACCAATAATAGTCCTTTAATGATCTTTTGTTTATGTTTTGATCAATTTGTAATGGGATAAAATCGTGTAAGCCTAATTGCATTTGAAGACTAGAAGTGTACCTTGGGGTCACTTGAGGATCCTAAGTATATCTAAAGTTTATTATTGATGTATAAGGTCCATTATACTCATAAGTTGGCCATTAGATCCATTTAAAGTTGTAAAATGCACTAAGGAGTGCCAAAGCATGTAGTGTTGCATTTATATGCAAAATATGGCCTAGAAGGCTCATGTATGGTTATAAGGAAAGGTAGTTAAGTGGTAGTTATAGGGTCCCCCAAGAATGGGAAACACATTTTATGGTCGAGAGACAGTTCAAAAATGAGAGGAGAAGTGGAATGCATTTCCAACATTCATACTAGCACAGATTGTAACATAAATATGGGGAATGCAATGCAACATTGTAATATTTTTGTATTTCTTGGATATATATGGTTTATACTCTAATGTGTAATTCAATGCATCTTTATTTTTACTATTTGATTATTATCATGAATTAGTTTTCATATCTTTGCATCTGAACTTGATTGTCTATACTATGACAGTAGGGTTCATTTTGCGGATTTTTTGTTCTGTTAGAAAAAAATATAGTCTCTGTGTAGGTGAAAGATCTCTCAACTTACTTGTTGGATTTGTCTTAGCTTTTATTATGTTTTAAATAGCCTATTTTTGAACATTCCCACTGGAGAAATTTCCAATTTGAGTCTTAAAACAAAATTTATGAGTAATAGAATATTCAGACAGTGAATGTGTTGATGGAAAGTGCACTAAAATAGAGCCATGGTTATAGCGGCGGGAACTCTAGCCATGCAAGCATAATTTTTTATGATGGATTCAATCAAGTTACATGAAATAGAAGCTGAAACAACTCTTATAAGTTCTTGGAAGTGATTGCATGGTCTAAAATAAGAAGGCCCTAGTTTAGTGACATTTAAATAGAGGGTTTTATGGATGGAAGGTCTAAATAGCTTGGAGCCACAAAAAAGTTGAAATTCCTTGGTTTTAGATCATCACTTAAGATTATTTCAGTGTATTGGGTCCTACCAATCCATTCTACTAGGGTTTGATTTGTAAAAATACCTAATTAGGCCTAGGAAGAAGACAATGACAGTCTAGTTTTGGGCAGAGTGTTTAAAAGTAAACATATGCAAGATTTACATATGTTTTAGAAATTTCAAAAGGGTATCGAAAACCTTGATATTTTTAGGAATTTTCTTTGGATAGCTTGAAGTTAATCATGATTTACTCTTTGGTTATGGCTAGTAGCCTAGAATCCAAGAATGAAAAACTTGGAGTTGGGCTCAAAGACACTCTCAAGAAAGAACTAAAAACTTGTTGATTAGATTACCTAAGCATGATCAAACCCTTAGTTGGTGTGGGAACAAAGAGGGGAGAAATGATCCATGCTTGAGTAAATGAATGGTGTGGAGGTTGGTGGGGAAGGAAGCTAGTTGTGGTAACCATCATTTGGTCTTTAAAAGTGGGTTAAATCTCTAAATATACTCCATACCTGGAGTTACTTTGAGTGTTTTCACAAGACATGGGAGTTTGTCCATAGCTATATAGAATATTGAAGCATTTCTTCACTACCACTTACATCAGAACCACAAACCTGTTCATGAAGCATAGATAACCCACGTTTGGACTCTTCTTTTTTAAGTCAACTGATAAATGTACCATATATTTCTCTTCTAAACAGTTCATTATTTATGAGAACATACTGTGAGGTATTGCAGATTAGGTGTCTCTTTTCATTATAGGTTAGCTTATCAAGGATGACCTGATGGCATAGGTAGGTGTAGACATGTTTGTAGTGAGATGAATCTTAACCTATGATAGTATAGATCATGTGGGATTTAGGAGATTTATAAGCAGGGAAATCAAGTTTTTCCACCAGGAACCCATAGCAGAAGTCTTCTTCTTGTTGCAGTGAGGAAGCCAGTATAGCCATTGCATAGGCTACTCTGTTCTTTGTCATTGCTATTTTTTGATAGGTGAATGAAGGTAATATATTTATTGAAATTGTCAATCATCCTCCTCTAAGGCATGATTTTATCATCCTTCATTTGATAAACATCATTGATTTTGTCGATGAAAAGTTGGGAGTCACCATGAATGTGCAACTCAAAGATGTTCAAATCAATAGACATTTTAATTCCATTCACCAAGGCTTCATATTCATCTTTGTTGTTTCTACAAGGGAAAAATACTTTGTATGCCTTTGGAATATAGTAGCTCTGAGCAGTGATGAACAACATGCCTGTACCAAAACCTTTTTGTGTGAAAGATTCATAAAAGAACATTTTCAAAGATCTGTGGGTGATATGAAAAATGTATCCATCTGAAAACTCAACATTGATGGGTTGATCACCGTGTAATGGACCATCATCCAGTTGATGTACAATAGCTTTCTCCTTGATGTATTTTTGTTCAATGTATTCAATATTAAACTCACTGAGTAGAATGGCCCATTTAACTAACCTTCTTATTAAGGTATCTTTACTGAAGAGATACTTCAATGGGTCAATCTTTGCAACTAGTCATATAGAGTGTGCCAACATGTAGTTCCCCACCCTCTAAGATGCAAACACCACTTCTAGGAAATATTTCTTGATCACTGAATAATTCATCACATATAAGACCATGGTTCTACTAATGTAGTAGATAGAATGTTCTTTCTTGTTCTCATCTTCTTGTGCAAGGAGTGCCCTAAGTGACATTATGGTGGCTGGGATTTATAAAATCAATGGTTTTTCCTATGTATGAGGCATTAACATTGGTAGATTTTCTAGATACTCTTTGATCTAATTGAAACTCTTATTACACTTGTCCCATTGATATATAATTCCCTTTCATAGAGTTTTGGTAAATGGTTGTTCCTTATTGGCCAGTTGCAAGATGAATCTCCTAATAGACTATATGCTTACTTAGAGTGTCCTCATCTCACCGATGTTATTGAGTGGTCAAAGATCCATGATTTCCTATATGTTGGAAGGGTTCACCTTGATGCCTTTAACTGAGATGATGTATCCCAATATCTTGTTGGAAAGTTGACTTTCTAAGGATGCTTTACTTATTTTGTGTTGTCATCATGGCAACAAAGTCATGCTTAGTTTCTGTCATGAAAGAAAAAATGACAAGTATGGAAAACATGAAAGGCAGAGATATTCATCGATCAGCACATCAGCGCACGTGCAAGAGATCAATTGAGCTTATGCACATTTAGATATATATTGTATGACATATGTACATGCTACATCCACACACACATAGTATGGAACAACAGTACGACAAAGTTACAGGAAGATCAGTAGACCAACAGTCCAGAAGACAGAGCATGGAAGCTGACTAGTGATTTGATTAGCGTGAATTATTTTGTAATGTAATGGCTAAGAACCTTTGGTTATATGTTTTTAATGATGTAATTAACATTGTATTAAACACACTTAAGCTGACTTATTTGGAAGCGTTGTGTATTTTGTTTTAGGGCTGACTAGAGTCTTGTTTTGGGCTGCGCCTATTCGAATATGAACATATAAGTATGTAATGTAAAGTTATGTTACAAGTGTCAATTATTATGTAAGAGGAAGATACAGAAGAGTTGTATAATGAAGGAATTATATGATATATCTCTTTAAGAGAGTAAGAGCATTCACACATACACGAAACTGATCAGACAATAGTGTCATCAAAGTAGTTCACTTTTGATATAGTGTATATCAACTTTCAGAAGGTTGTAGCCTTCATCCTATTGGTCAGTGAGCCTAGATAGTGAGCCATATACCTTTAACAGGGTTTTTTAAAAGACTCCTAATATGGTCAGACCTTTAACCAGGTCATTGTACTCATATTGTAAAGACTGCTTCTAACAGGGCAAAGGAAATTTAACAAGTTCATTATATCTAGTACAATATTTTTGGGTACTAATTCCCACCGGGATTTTCCTCTGATCAAGGTTTGCCTGTAATCATATCATGTGTTATGATTTCTTATGTTAAGCTTCATTCTATGTATGTTTGATTTATGTTTAAGTTGCTGAAAAGTAATTAATAGACAAACACTGATTCACCCCCCCGCTCTCAGTGTTTCCAACAATTGGTATTAGAGCTCTAGTCCTTAGAAAATAAGTTTAACCACTTGAGAAGATCATGGACTTAGCAGAAGCAAAACATTTGAAAAAGAATCTTGAAGTAGCTCTTGAAGATCTTGATAGATCTGAAAAAGAAAATGAAGAACTTAGACTGAAAGTTGCTGGCTCACAAATGCTTATCAAGAAATTAAGAAAATATTTGAAAGGTTGTTCCACAAGTGATTTAGGGAAAATGATCAAAAAGCTCAATCAAGGGAATATGTCTCTGAAAGATAAAGTTGAAAATCTAGATGAACAGCTCATAGATAGCCAAATTGCTATTGAAGAAAAGATCAAAGAAGGCAAACAACTAGATGTTGAGCTCTTGAAAGAAAACATGAAATTCCTAGAATTGGAAAACATAAACAAGTTGGAATCTGAATTAACAGAAGCAAAGGATAAGATTGATAAACTCCACACAAGCTCTGATGCACTTCAATCTAAGCTTAATGCACAAAAGCAAAAAGGTGACACTACTGGTCTTAGATACAATGTAGCACAAATTGAAATCAACTCATTGCAAGAAAGAAAGAAAGATCATGAAGCAACTTTAGAGGCAAAGAAAGTTGAAAGTGTTACAAAGATTAAAAAAAATCCCCCTAAAGGGGAAATCAAGCAAGTTAACAGAACTTGTTATGCATGTAACAAACTGTTAGTAATACTGAGAGGGGGGGTGAATTAGTGGCCTCAAATTTTTATTCAACTTAAACTTTAATCCACCAATCAGTACTTCTCAAATTATTAATTCCCTACAAGACGTATGCCTTTGAAATACTTGAAAAAAATAATTGTCTATCGGTTTACCTTGTCTGTCCTTATTCTCCTTCATAACCGATAGGCAGTAAACTGTATTTACCAATACTCAATAAATATGCAGAGTATACCAGTCAATCCATAAATGCATATGTAGAATGTAAAACAATAAAGTAATAAACCATACACATATAACACAAGGATTTTAACGTAGAAACCCTATTAAGAGAAAAACCACTGGGACCGGTACCCCAAATTTTCACTCTTCTGAAGTGAGCCCTATTAGGAGCCAACCTTGTTAAAGGTTACAAACACATGGTTAAGTGTGACCTTGTTAGAGGATTTTTATACATAGGTTGTCACTTAGCATCTGACATATACGCTACCATCCTTGAATCAGTCTCATGACTGTCAATAGGCTTTATGCAAATCTTACTACCATCCTTGAATCAGCCTCCTTTTTAGACTATCAATAGGCTTTAGGTAAGACCGGTGCTACTATCATGATTCAACCTTCTGGTAATCTATTAGGATATACCTCAATTACAAAAGACTATTAAGTCCTGCTCTATTAATAGACTTAATGCTTCAATGGTTAAATTGAAACAAAATGACCTGTTTCTAATGCAACTGAATTGTAGATTTTCATATCTATTTACTTACAATATCTTTCTAATCAATGTATCAATACAATTCCTTTGTACTTAACTCTTTCTACTCTCTGATGTTGTTCTTTTCTATTCGTTGTTGTCTACAGAACTCTTTAGCTCTCCCTCAAGTTGATTGATTAGGACTGCATGAAGTTAATTCTTCATTAGTTTCTCTTCAGTATCTTTTTATCAGGTTCACTCCTCTGTGTATCTAATTGCTTCACCTTTTCCCCTTTTTGGAATGAATTATGCTTTTCTCATAAGTAGACATGATGCTCCTTAATTCTAGGTTCTTGATTCTTGATTCTTGGCATGAAAAACAATCCAGCCAATTTTATTTGTAGCTTTAACTCCTATTTTATCTCATAGTTATCTTCTTGCCAACTGTAAAAATAATTTACTTAACTGTGGTTGATTAAAACAAATCAAAAAATTAGTTAAGTCTATCCTTTAACTCTGCCAACTAGATATTTTTTCATTTTTTGATCTCTCTATTCTATCGGTCAACTCTGTAGTTCGTCGCCGATGACAACTGCCAGTTCCGTCGGTGTCACTTCAGTTAGATTTAGGAACTCTGTCCGTCGGGCATCATTAGATCTTTCTCATCAGGAAATACTATCTTCTACTCGTCGAGCATCACTATGACTTTATCTTTGTCTTTACCGATGGTGTGCACTCTACCGGTGTAGTCTATCACTTAGTGAATACTTGACTTTTTATGCATTGCTGAAAGCATAACCTTTGTTCCATTGATTCTCTGAAGTCTTTGGCATTTATGTATATTACCATATAGATGATATCAAGTTGACATCAATGACAATACAAACCATTAACTGATTTAATGTCTTGCATCATCTTCAACTTAATATAATCAACCATTTAATCAATTACATGTCATCAGTCTCTCCCTTTGGCATTGATGGAAACACACTATATTATCACACTATACTATTTCTAATACAGTATGAAATACAATTGTTAAGATTCATCAAATTACAAAACAATTTGTTTTGATAACCGATAAAATGCCTGACTGTCGATAAGCTCTGTGTAAGCTTGGATTTGATTCTTGCAGCTTTCCTTTTTCTTCTTCTAATGTGTTGTGACCTCTGTTGGTGTCAATTTTCTCTCTTCTTATTTGATGTCTCTCTCTTTTGTTTGCAACTTTTATGCAAATTCTCTCCCTTTGGATCTAATCTCTCCATGTTTGGAGTAATCTGATAATGAATAGTTTCTAATGATAATATGAATACATTCTCTCCCTTTGACATTAATGCCAAACAAATATTTTCACAAGTATCTGACATTCTGTCAACCAATATCTTCTATCCATAATATATTCCTTGAATTTCCCTTATCCATTA
>MU224984.1:2062288-2080184 GCA_018584345.1 Thuja plicata
CCTTACTGCTCGGTTTGAACTGATTAATCGGTGAGCTTTACTGAATGCTCGGTATAGTCTGTGGACTGAGTGATGAGCTTGGTAAGCATTCAAAATCGAATAAGTGTTTTCATTAAGTGCATTCACTGATGACAAATAGATCATTATTCCAACAGAACATATGCAATAGTGTCTATCAAGGATAGTTGGACAAGATTGAGAAGGCTAACTTGGAAATAAGCAAGATAAGAGTCTGACAAACTCAGTTGAGAAATGCACTTGTGCCATCTCTAGCAGTCCTAAATCAGAACATCAAATAGTTTGATGCCACCATTGCAACATATGATCAAGGTGCATGTATGGATCTGATGAAAATGGAGAAACTAACTTATGCCCTATGCGTGCATCTTCAAACAATAGATGCAATGAAAGTATTTTGGCAGAAAGAGATCCAATCTCTTCAAATTGTGTACCCTGAATTTTACATGGAGTAAGTATGTAGAAGCCTTACAAGTTTTTGTACACCTGTTATTAATGTCAAAGGGGGAGTAATATAGAATGTGTATATATAGAGAAGTATATTTATATATCAATAAGATGTTATGATATACAGTCATTTTTTGTGTTAAGTCATTTTGAGAAACTTGGCCACATTCCTTTGTTGCCATAAATGACAAAGTGGGAGATTGTTGGCAAGATGACTTCCTGAGGATGCATGACTCATTTTTTTTTTCATCATGGAAACAAATTCATGTTTAGTTTCTGTCATGAAAGACAAAATTACTAAGTATGGAAAATAGGGCAGATAGAGATATTCAGCGATCACTACATCAGCGCATGTGCGAGAGATCAATTGAGCTTATGCGCATTTAGATATATATTGTATGACATATGTACATGCTACATCCAGACACACATAGTATGGAACAATAGTATGGAAAAGTTAGAGGCAGATCAGTAGACCAGTAGTCCAGAAGATAGAGCATGGAAGTCGACTAGTATTTTGATCAGCGTGAATTATTTTGTAATGTAATGGCTAAGCGCCTTTCGTTATATGTTTGTAATGATGTAATTAAAATTTTAGTAAACATGCTTAAGCTGACTTGTTTAGAAGCATTGTGTATTTAGTTGTAGGGCCAACTAGAGTCTTGTTTTGGGTCGCACCTATTTGGATATGAACATATAAGTATGCAATGTAAAGTTATGTTACAAGTGTCGATTACTATATAAGAGGAAGATACAGAAGAGTAGTATAATGAAGTCAGTACATGATATAGCTCTTTAAGAGATTAAGAGCATTCATGCATACACAAAACTGATAAGAAAATAGTGTCATCACAGCAGTTCACTTTTGATATAGTGTATATCAACTTTCAGAAGGTTGTAGCCTTCATCCTATTGGGCAGTGAGCCTAGGTAGTGAGCCATATACCTTTAACAAGGTTTTGTAAAAGACTCCTAGTAGGGTCAGACCTTTAACCGGGTCATTGTACTCATATTGTAAAGACTGTTTCTAACAAGGCAAAGGAACTTTAACAGGTTCATTATACCTAGTACAATATTTGTGGGTACTAATTCCCACCGGGGTTTTCCTCTGATCAAGGTTTCCCTATAATCATATCATGTGTTATGAATTCTTATGTTAGGCTTCATTCTATGTATGTTTTATTTATGTTTAAGTTGTTGAAAATTAATTAATAGACAAACACTGATTCACCCCCNTCCCCCCCCCCCCCCCCCTCAGTGTTTCCAACATAGCTTACCATATGTTACACCAAATGCACACTTCTTTAAATTCACCCTGAGCCTAAATTGTTCCATCATGTCTAGGATCTTTCCTAGATATTGCAAGTGTGTCAATAATTTCATGGTATTTACAAGGGTATCATCCACATAATCCCCCATGTTTTTGTGCATCATATCATGGAATATTTTTATTACAGCTCTTTGATGGGTAGCCCCTCTATTTTTCAATCCAAAAGGCATGACAGTCCTACACAAGGTCCCCAAAGCACATGTGAATGCAGTCTTTTCTAGATCCTCAGGATAGATCTTGATTTGATTATATCCTAAGAAGTCATCAATTAGGGAGTATACCTCATACCCAGCTGGCATATCCACTATTATATCAATATTGGGAAGAGGTAAGTCATCCTTCAGATGGGATTTATTGACATCCCTGAAGTCAGTGCACACCTGCATGGACTTGTCCTCTTTAGATATAGGCATAATGTTTGAAATTCACTCGGTGTAATCAATGGATCTGATGATCCCAACCTTGAGAAACTATTTTAGTTCTTCATTCACCAATATAACAATATGAGGATGCATATTTCTAAGTTTTTGCTTTACTATTTTGACTTTAGGTGCATTTGAAAGATGGTGCATTATTAGATCTAGATCTAATCCTCACATATGCAAGTAAGTCCTTGCAAAATTGATTATCTTTTCTTTAAAGAATTTAGTGAATTGTCTTAACTCTTTTTTGGATAAGGATTGTGCCAAGTGGATCATGTAGGAATGCTCCTCTATTCCAATGTTCACTAGTTATGATGTCTCAATTAGCATTGATGATCATTCATGAAAGTGACTAGGAAGGATATCAAGTACCCCATCCTTCAAAGCCTCAGAAAGGTTTTCACCATCAGATGCATCTTTTATTTTTGCTATTTTATGTTATGAAATCACCAAAATATGGTTTTCACCTTTAGAATGTTTATATTTGTTTTCATTTAATCTAATGACTGAGGTACTTGATATCTGCTTCAGTCATGTTGATGCTAGGTTCACTGGTGGAAGAGGTTACTGATTTAGAAACATTGATGTAATAGGATAACGCATACTCATTGAGGAAAGTGGGCATATCCATTGGTTGTTCTTGTAATCTCTTGTCAATAATTTTGAAATTCATGAGTAGAAAGGATTCGATGAGTTCAAGGGTGTTAACTATATGCTCATCAAATATTTGGACCATTAAGTAGAGACCTAGATTGGTACCCTATATAGACACATTCAAATAAGTAAGATACCTAATGACATCATCAAATCCCATGTCAAGGATTTAAGAATCTAATTCCTCATACCTAGACCCTCATGAGCCTTTACCTACCTCAAGTTGGGTCACATAATGTTGTAATGTATCATCCTCCTTATCCTAGGTTTATTTAGAGAAACTATCAAACTCATACTTGTGAGAGTCTATTTTAGTGTGGCCAACAATATCTAGGACATGAGTGAATTCTAGTCTTTGCCCCTAGTTAGGGTGGGTTCTGAATCCTAGGAATGATGTGATACTTATCTCCTCTTTTCTTCATCATGACTGTGTTGGGAGGTCAAAGCTTCTACTTGATTAGGAACCACTGGTTGTTCTTCTGAGACTTTCTCTTCAGTTCTTTTAACCTGGGCATGTTCTTCTTCCATATTGAGAAGAGATAGGATGCTTGGAGGAACGGGATAAGGATACACATCTTACTCATTTGATTCATCCCACTTGTAGGCAGGTGTGTCTCTATTCTATTTTTCCTAGGCTATTAAGAAGCCTAGGCCATTTGTATATCTAGAACTTCTATTTTTGAGAGAAATGGGTTCCACCAGTCCATTTTGATTACATCCTATGGGACCTTTTCTTGGATAACCCATGCATCAAACCAATTCATATCCTATGCCATAATTCTCTAGGGAGATCTCATAATGTTTCACATTATTGTCCCTAGGTTCACTATATAACCATTTAAAGATGGTTTTTTCTTCATTTTCATCCTCCACTGGCATAGGTTCCTAGACAGAGTTACCTTCAAAGATTACCCTTGGTGATGATGTTGATTGTTTCATCTATTCTGAAGGTTTCCCATTAGACCTTGGTGATGTAGGAAGAGTTGTCACTAATAAAACATGTTTTGCTGTGTACCCACCCATTCATGTGTCTCTGATTTTAAGCTTCTTCTCCATCTATTTCATCAACTCGCTCGATGACTCTGAAGTTGAAGCTTCACTATTGTGAAGAATGAGAGTGCTAGCTGATTGTATTAGTGCATTGCAGACATAGCTAGTGTCTGTAGGAATGGTGACTTTATACCATTAAAGGGAAATTTGATGCACTGTGGATAGGTACATGAGATAGATTGCATCTCATGGATCCAGGGTCTTTCCAAAATGATTTTATAAGCCAACAGAAGATCCAAAACCTTGAATATGACCTCTCTTTTGATAGATCCTACTTTTATAGGTAGAATCACAAGACCTTTAGAAGATCTCTCATGTTCATTGTATGCCTTTATTGTGATTTTATTTTTAGGATCAATGTCATGTTCTATTAATCCTATTTGTTCAATCAACTTGTAAGTATAGATATTCAACCTCTCACCCCCATCTATCAATACTCATTTCACATGATTCTTGATGATCATGAATTTTATGTGCATGAGGAAGTTATGTGGGTGATTCAAAGAATTATCATCTTCTTCCAAAAATGACAGGTAATGAGGTGAGGTCAAGTGACCCACCATGAATTGAAAATGATCCAAATCTAAGTCCTTAGGGATGTTGGCAGTAGAAAATGCTTTATCTAGGACCTCTCTATGAGCTAGAGAGATCTTGATAAAATGAAAGATAGAGATATAAGTGTTTTTTCTCTACAGTTGCTCGATAATGCTATAGTCAATAGCATGAGACAAAGGAAGTTGTTTGGAGTTTGACACCTTCAATGTAGTCACATCAAGTTTTTTACTGGTAGATGTAGAAGGTTAGGATGTCAATGGTTGGTTGGTAGATGTAGAGGGGTTGGAAGGTCCTACTCCTATCAAGGTGACCTTATCTTGTGCGTGAGTCATAGCGTTGGCTGATCAAGACTCTTTCTCACTTTTTTTTATAATGATAGTATTGAAGTACTTAGAAGAGACTATCTCAAGCATGTAAATGACATTTTTATCATTGGTTCTATAGGTATGATTGATCCCAACACCCTTCTTGGATATTTTTTCCTTCTCGTAGTGAGGTAAGGGATTTTTTAAAGCTTTGTGATCAATATTCATGGCATGGTTGCCAACTTCAATTATTTCATTTTCGATGAGATCTTGGATCTCATGTTTGAGTCTCATGCAGTTTTTAGTTGTGTGTCCCTTAATTATGTGAAACTCATAGTAATCATTTTCACTCCACCATTTTGGTTTTACCTATGGTTCATATCATCTGGAGTTATCTTGAAATGTGATCAATTTCTTAGAAAACAATCTTAGGCACCAATTCATATGATTTACCCAAAGGAGAAAAGTTTCATTTGCACTTGGCCCAAGGTTTCTCCTTCATGAGATTTCCAATTCCTTTGGAAGGAGCTTTTGTTCTTTTTTTAGCATCTTTGAGGGCCTTTGAGCCATTTGTCAAGTTGAGGACTGCTAGTCTTTGTTGGGGAGCAACGTGATCAACTACTCTATCATTTACCACATGTTTTTTTTTATTCTGGTATTGTTTTTATCATTGGAGCCAGAATTGAACTTTTTTTCCTTGTCAAGGGTAATCTCAACCTTTTTGATAATAACATTCTCTATCTTCAGTGCACTCTTTACGATTTTATCAAAATTTTGAAGATATTGCATTAGAATAGAGTAGTTGTACTTGGGTAGTAACACATTGGTAAATATATCCATTTTCTCAAACTCATGTATGAATCATGGATATCTAGAAAAGACTCTTCTCTATCACTAAAGAAAATTTAGGAAAGGCTCTCCCGTTTGTTGTTGATTGTTGCATAGATCAATCATTATTATGAGATGTTGTATATTGTAGGAGTACTGTTATAAAAACAAATTTATCAACTTATCAAAATTTTTAATTCTGGTGGGTAACTTTGAAAACCACTCCATGGATTGGCCATTGTGACTCTTGGCAAAGAGACACATGAGATACATCTGTTCATGCATAAATTATTTCCAAAGAGCCCAAACTTTGCAGACATGATCCTGAGGACAAGATTAAGTGCAATACTTGTCAAACTTAGAAATTTCCATTCCACGTAGGAACATAGGTAAGTACAAGTATTTGTTAAAAGGAAAGGGAAAAATGGTTTCCATAGAGTATTTTTTAGTTTCTTTCTCTTTTTCCTTTTTATCTCTTGCATTTCAATTTGCAATGCTCATTGATGTTTGGTCATTATTGTCAAAGGAGTCTCTTCCTCTCTAGAGATAATGTCTTCACCCCTATAGTGAGGAGGAAGTTGGGCTCCTTGTTGTGCTAGTTCAAGAAATTATTGTTCCTTATCTCAATTCATGATAGTCTTCATTACTTTGAGGAATTATCTATCATTTAGATATCTGGTAATGTTGGCCTCGTCGGGTTTAGATTCACTTCCAGAGTGTTGGCTATTGGTAGCTCGAGTGCTAGAATTGGGATCTCTACATCTAGACTAATCTCTTCCTTATCTTTCTCCCGACATCCTTGAGTCAGGTCAACTATTTTGAGGAGAGACTAGTCTATTTGGAACTTCTGGTTCCTCTATGAACAAAGGGTTTTACTCAAATGGAAACTTTTCTTCAAATGGAAAACATTGTCTCCCTTCCTTGTGAAATTGTCTACAAAAGGTTCTAGTGTAGATAGGCATAAATCTGTTGATTTTCCTAATAGGTGTTGAAGTAATAATGATGCTATGAATAATTCAAAGACCAAAGATGATGATCAAAGGATAACATCCAAGTGAGAAGGAGCAATGAAGACCCATATTTTGAGCCAAAGTTAACGAGCTCCCACTCACAACTAAGAATAAGGATAATATAGACAAAAAATGATTGAATTGATTTTGATGGAATGATCAATGGAAGAGCATAACAAATTAAATATTTATGATATAAAAAAGTGAGACTAAAAATGGATTACAACCAAGGACAAAACAACACAAGCTCATTGTTCTGGATCAGAATTTTAGGAGACAATACATAGTCTAACCATAGATAAGGAACAAAATAAAAATTAAGTCAAATAGAGAATTTGGGAAATTTTATCAAAAATAAGTATGAGTAAGTTTAGAAACATACAATAATTCCCCACATGTAATATTAGGAACTAGGTTTCTCATGCCAGGATGCATACGACAGATCAGAAGAGGTCAAAGTTTGCAAGAAATGCAAATTCTCATATGAGTACTTTCACTACATGATACAAGCATTATCACTCAGTAATATGAGTAAACATGGGAAGGATCCTGATTTATACAAGTTAGGATTCAAGGTTGTATGAGAGTTCATTTTTATTCTTTCTATTTTTAGTTTTCCAATTTTTGATTCGCAGTTTTAGGTTTAGAAAGAGATTGAAAACATTGTGAAGATAGTAACTCAAGCACAAAAAGAAAACACTAGATCCTAAGGATATTGGATGAGTGGATAAATCCTCACTTGTAGACATAGGTACACACCCAAGAGCTAATTAGAATAGAACAACCATCAACAATGCAATGGGTATAATGATGTTGTATTATCTGATTCCAAGCGCTAATGGGGGAACAATTTTGTGGGTGTCATGTGGGATTTAATATCTCCCTTGCACTTATATTATTAAACTTTCAAAGGAGCTCTGAGTGTTTTCTATTATATACTTCTTAGTAAGGGTCTCTATTTGATTACATCCTTTGTGTTTGTACAAGTGCGATTGAGACCATCATCCCCACAAAGCACCTTAGCACAAGCAGTAACAAAATGTGATTTTGACCCACAAGCCCTACTATGTGTTATGCAAGAGCCAAGTATAATCTCAAATGGTATCCATATTTTGAGATTTTAATCTCAAGGAACTAATTTATTAGTGAGTTGGAGTGGCTTGGTATTAGCCTTTCCTTACTTGGGTCATTCTCATAGGGTGATTACTTTTATCCAACTATGACAGACCCTCTACAAGGTAAGCGTACAACAAAAAAATGACAACATTGCCTCTATAATTTTGATCATCCCTAGAATAGAAATAGTATAATCTCCTAACATCCGTTCCATTTCAAACACATTAGAAAATTGTTCTTTTTAAGAATTGTAGCATGTGAGGTTCCTATATTAATAAAAAGAAAGCACAATGTTATGTTGATCCATGGATAGGCAACCTGCAAGACACCATTAGCAGTTTGACGATTCAAGTATTTTTTAATCATCTTGCAAACAAGGGTTTCCAAATATAAGTCTCTGTCAAATGACCTGTTGACAACTATTAGGCTGTGAAAAAACATAAAAAAACAAACTACAAATGGTTAAAATGTTAGGAAAATCTAAAATACTTGCTATTAAAAAATAGGATGGCAGAAATTCTTACAACTATCCCTTAGCCCCATACAAGAATACACACTATCCCATACAAGTATCCATCCTCACTCTTATTTCATAGTGATAAACTCATACAATTCTAGACACAAGACTGTATGGAACAAAAATCTGAGACTCAAAAAATGTCAAATTTGTGAGGCTAGAAATTAAATTTTCTACCCCACAATGGGCGCCAGAAATGTGTGTGAAAAAAGTGAACCTCTTCAGTACACATACACTTCAATAGGTCATTACATGATTAATCTAAGAAACATTGAAGTATGAAAATAATAAACGAATTTAAGGCGACATATTGGCTTCTAGTAGGCAAGAGTATGAGTTTTCTCTCAAATTGTTGCAAACGCAGTGACTTGACATTGTCTAAATGAAGGATTTAAAAATGATTATGCTAAATGATATGCAAGTGCAAGATGATTAATCCAATAATTTAGTTAAGGTTGATTTTAATAACCCAAAAGAGATGTTCCTAGATTATGAATTGAAAATGTTGTGAAAACATAAACATATAAATACTAAATGCTTAAATACTCAAATGATAATGATAATGATAAGAAAAAGCAATATAATAGGGTGATCCCACAAAATTTTGTCCCACATTTTGGCCAACTTTGACACTGAAATGAACATTCTGAAAAAAAAAACTTCACTTTCAGACATATATTGTCGTAAAGTAATTAAGAATTTGAAGATGATGTAAACTGGTGACTTTTAGAATTTTGTTTCTAGTTTATAATTTATTTTTTTTAAATGGAATTTATTTGAATCCATTTTTCCTTCTCCAAAAATTATTTTTGTGAAAAATCAGGATTTTTCAGTAGTGATGTCCACTCACTTTGATCAACATAAATTTTTTTATAAAACTGATAAGAATGTAATTATTTTGAATTTAGGTTTGTAACACAAATATCTAGGGAATACATTTGGTTTCATTCAATTTGATTGAATATTTAATATTTTATTGAGTTATGAAGTGACATTAATTATAATTCTGACATAGGTTCACTTGGATCGCTCTAACTCTATCTCTATATATCGAAATTCATTTATTCTTTTTTTGATAGAAAGGTAACATAAATACCTATTTCCTAGATATTTTTCATAATTTTTTTCCCTAATTGACTATTTTTCCATAAGCGTCAAACAGAGAAGTCGCTAAATGGTCAGACAACCTATGTTTAGTAAAACTTAAAAAGAAAAGTCTAAATAAACTCAATATATATAACTCATAATCATTGGAAACCTTTCTCAGAGTAGTATCATCCTCTATATAGGTTTTTCAAATGAATTTATTTGATCCAACAAAAAGTTAATGTCAAAGTTATTTTTTGTCAGCATTTTGATGGGCTCAAAGGAGACTCGATTGTAGGTGTGAGTGAGGAGTAGAGGGATTATACCAAAGGGATTTTGATCCAAGAGGATTTTATCTAGCCATTTTGAATTTACTCCTTCAAATAGGACCTCTCAAGGCTTAAATCATCATATTTTCTTAAAAACATACAATTTTAGAAAAAATCAAGATGTTAAAAAAAGTGGGACACACTATTGTGGGACCACCCAATAAATCTACTCAATTCTTCAGATCATTTGTGAGTAACATTAAGCTCTCTTTTATAGAAAATCTCTTTCAAACCGACAATCGAGATTCAAAGTTGAAGAATGGACAAGATTGCATTTAGAGAAGCACAATCCACATGCATCAAAGATCATTTGTTGAGAGATTCATTAGACTGAGCTGACCGGTGAGTCATTTAGGAAGCTTCCAAAGTAAGTTTTTAGTTAACTAAATTGTTTCCAAAACAAGAAACAAAAAATAATTAGTTAACTGAGCTAGACAGATTTGTTTCTATTTTGATGTTCAGTCAACTGAAATGATGACACAAAATACACTTTTAAGTATTTAAATGTTTTAAAGGCACTTTTAATCAAATATATTAAATTTTAATTTTGTTCTTTTAATTGAGAATATCTATCTATTTAATCAACATACTGAGATATTAATTAAATAAATGTCATAAGGTTTGTTTTCCAATATTTTGAGATTTAGGAATTAAATAATTAAATGAAGTGCAGTGATAGATTAAGACCTAGGGTTTAGGTCAAACCAGACTAAAGATGTATAATTTTCTTTAGGGTTAGGACATAGGATGGTCAAGATTAGGGTTTTTCGGTAAGACATCAAGCTTATGGGTCTAGGGTTTAGATAACCATATTTAGGTCATTACATACTCAAGAAAGATAAGGTGTTTAGGTTTAGAAATATCAACCATTTGGTATCTTCTTAGTCAAGTCAACTTACTGGTCTATGGAAAGCACAACAGACAATAGCACTTCTTGGATAAAAAATGGATTCCTCAGGTCATCCATATTTTTTTTGGTAGGCCAATACTCATGGTAACATTCTTACTATTGATAATCTCAATAGAAGAGGTTTCATTTTGGTAAATAGATGTTCATTATATCTTCCTGATTGTGAAAGTATTGATAACATTTTCCTCCATAGCTCGTTTTTTTTTTGAAATCAAGTATGCAGTATTTACTAACTCTATGACACAGTGGCCTCTTCTTCAGACTATGAGTCTTTATGGAATAATATAATTTTTGTCCTTTTATTCATTTAGTTATTCAGAATATCTTGTATGAAACCCCCTTATTGTGGTCTAGAATGTTTGGAAGGAAACATATAATAGGATATTTAGAGAATAGTCAAGGGAAAAGGTTCAATATCATATTACAAGACAATAGATTGAGGAGAATGTTGATGTTTCATCCTTTGGTTTTACAAAGTAATGCAAAATATTTAATAGATTAGAATTAAGCAAGTCTTGGGTAGAAATAAAATACTTATGAAAATTAGTTGGGTCCATTTAATCCAAAGAAAGGAGACAAAATGAAAACCACCTAGAAGATAGGTTTGTTAAATGTAACTATTTTCAATCAAGATTTCACCCTAAGCAAATGTGAAATTTTACTATCCTATTGAAATGCAGAAACACTGTCAGATTGTGGGTGATCTATGGTGAGAGTGAATCACTATGGTTAAAATGTCAATTTCTTAAAGGAACTCACCTAAGATAAATGATGAAGGGGAAATGGATAGAAATATATGCTTGTGAAATATAATCTAAGACCTAATAGATGATGCACCAAATGAAATAATGAGACATGAAATATGAAACCCTCACAAAATTACCTTTAAAAGACACTAAAAATCTCCCAAAATCAATCATATACTTCATGCAAAAGAGATTCTTATGACAATTCCTTGTATTCTGACGTTCGAAAAGAAAGAAATAATGGTATTTTATCAATTTGCAAGAGCAAAATGGAGGATACAATCACAAAACTACATTTAAGTATGCCAAATCCTACATCTAATACCGAAAAGAGCTTTCTAAAATAAAGGTAAAACATAATATTTTAATCAATTACCTACAAGTAACACTGTACACAATAAATTTGAGAAGGAAACATGTATCTCTATTCAATAACCATAGAAAATCTGCTATAAATTTGTAATGCCCAATACAATCTACCAAAATTTTCAATGTGCAAAAAAATGGCCAAAAGAAAGAACCCTTAAAAATTGTGAAAGAATTAGAATATTATTTAAAAACCCTAAGGGTAGAGCATGAATAAAATCAAGTGAAAGGAGTGGTCAAATTTCCTGAAACATGCAGTCGACCACCTCAAAACTCTTCAAGACTCAATTCCAATGCTTGTGGTTTTAACATAAAAAAAGAAGAAAGGGCGGTGAGTGTTATATGTATTAATGTTAAACCACCCTAGTATTTTATGCACATTAGGGAAAGATGAAGATGGATCCCCAAAAATAACCTTCAAGAGAACCCAAACTAGATTAGCACAACCCAAAATAATATAAGGGTACTAATACAAAATTCAAGTCCTTTCCAGGGTGAATATCTAAAAGATCCCTTTTTATTTTTTTGTGCTTTCCCTTTATTTCTTTTTGATTGATATTTATTAAAGCCAATAGATATTTTTTTGTATTTGATTAAGAGACCTAAGACTAGTTGATTTATTAAATGCAATGCAAGTAAAATAAAAGCACATGTAATAATAAAGCACATAAAAAGAGCTAATCTGATATCTCAAAGTAGGTGCTATGAAATGAAAAAGAGAAAATTTGACTCACCTTGATGGCTAGTAGAGGTCACAAGATTAGATCTAAAAATGGAGTAGCAGACTAGAATAGAAACTGAAATTGCACTGTATTTGGAATCTACAAGCTAAAATTTTCTAACTGTGAAAATTTGAAGTTCCTAGGAATAGGTCAACTTGGAGGGTACAGGTTGCACTTGGGTATAGGTCGAGGTTGGCCTTTACCTACATTGCCTAAAAATATGAGATCTAAATGCACGATGAAAACTATAACCCTAAATCAGCCGAATCCAATACCAAAAAGTTGAAAACATGTAAATCTAGTCCTACAAACAAGAAAAATATAATTTGTTGTGGGGAAAGGGCTTGCCTTTGTGAAGCCTCTGTTTACGAATTGACCTTAGATTGAAATAAAAGAATGAAAAAAGAAAGAAAAATGTAAATATTCATCTTGCTTGTCAAACCTTCATGGATGGATTTGAATCCACTACCCATAAAGATGTATGAAGGCTTGTTTGTAGAATGTAGGATGTCTTCACAAATGCAATAGATCTACAAGTTCCAAATCATAGATCATGGATATAAGTATGCTTGAATGGTTGAATTCTTGTGCAATGTTCATGAGTGTAGATCTCCTCCCTTAATGGCCAACTCCACTATCTCCAATGAAGAAAGAAGCTATATCTATGGAAGGAAATGCATATTTGATTGAATGTAATCAATGCCTTTAAATATTCCTTTCTTTTCTCGTACTCCACTCCTTGAATGCACCTTGAACTTGATAGCTTTCAATTAATTTCTTGAGCATGTAAATAATGGATATTTATTGTAAATTTTTCTTCTTAAAGTGTCCCCCCAAATAAAGTGAGTAGGCCTCCTTTTATACCAATTTTGGGCATCAAAACAAAAAGGGTCGACTGCACTAGGTGAGAAAATATGGAAAATCCTGAAATGGGCCCAAGTTCCCGTGAAACCAAATCCTTGGTTATAGGTTGACCATGACTAGTAACTTTGGTACAGGTCAACTTTGACATGAACCCCAAGAGGCACAATCCACAGAAAAAGCCTCAGGATCTCAGGGGTGCAAAATAAATAGACAAAAAATAAGGAAAAATGCTAAATCAAGCATAAATTCATCCATATTCAAGGATATCACTAAAATGGGGCCTAAAAACGTCTGTGATCTTCCAAATTAATGGGTTTTATATTTCAAGATGGCTTAATGACTAACCAAAATCATGCCAAACTACTCCAAACTAGCTCAAATGTCCCATTAATCGTGCAAATTTGAATAGGTCAGATGCAACTAAAAATCCCTCAATAGAAGGGTGTAACTGATAGTAAATGAAGTACAAAGAGATTTCCAAGTTATGTAGAACTCAAAAGAACTCAAACTACCTATAATATTTCTCAAAAGGACCCACAAACCTCCAAAAAATAAAAATCCCTCCTCTGAGTAGAATAAAACTCCAAAAAATGACCCCTTTTCCATACAAAGTGAAAATCCCCCCTTGGGCCATTCTATCCATCACATGCAAATATAATCTCCACTTTCACTTCACTTATGAGCTCATACACTTTTCCTATTATTGCATTGAAAATTTAATATTAGTTAAATGGTTAATAACAACACCATTTAATTAATATAAATTACCTTATTCATATGCAAAATGTAAAAATTGAAATTTATGATTCTATTTTAAAGCCTTATCTTAATTATACAACATTTAAATATTAATAAATATAAGTTTTAATTAATATTTATTAATTAATAGGTAAATATTCTTTTAAAAAAAGCACAAAGGTAACACCATTTATTTCCTCCTTTTTTACAAAAGTAATACCCACAACCTCCAAGGTATAATCATTCCCACAAAATACCCAAGGCATGAGATCCTCTTTCAAAGTCATTTATGACTTTGATACTGCAACCCTAAAATAATTCATTTTCTCATTTTTGTAGTTTTCTATCTGCTCTGGGTTTTGTCACCGATGAGGGTTTCATGGTGGAGTCTTTTACTGGCTACTTGAGGGTTTTCTGCACCATTTTTGCAAAATATTGGCACTTTCAGGTATTCCACTATTAGGCCGTCATTTGAGCTCTATCTCTGATGAAGGGTGCTCCCCTTATTAACACAAACACACAACAAAATTAAGAATAATAAGATTTGCAAAAGAGAGGAAATGGGATCTCTATTATCCACCATGAAATGAAATTACAATATTCTAAAAAATAACATGCACCTTAAGAAATGCAACATGCATAGCCACATGGGCATTTTATTACTCCTAATTCCTTGAAATATTACCCTAACTCAGGCATTAGGGCATACTAACATCTCATGGTAACAATGGAAACCTTCCTAAGTTGTGGGTGGATTCTGATTAAGAAAGAATCTCCAAATTCTAGGTCAGTTCCTATTGGATTTGGAATATCACCTATGATTGATTCTTTGATTCAGAATAGGGAATAGGGACAACTTTAAAACTGAATAAATAAAATGGAAGGTGATACACCGAACTAGATTCAAATTAATTAGAACTACAACAAACATCCATAAGAGACACACTACTGAGATTTGCAATAAAATTTCACTATTCAACATATAGGTTGACCTGAAGATCTCACTATTAGGGTTTGCACTGCAAACAACAATGATCTGCCAACAAACATACAAATTCTGCAAAAGGCTATACTTTAATAAACTAGAGAAGGAATTGGATTAAGTCACTTATCCATGCTATAAAAAACATTACACTTAAATGCAGAACTGGAGAAGAGGATTGATATCAAACTCAAAAAATATGTGAATAATGGGGAACTTGCTTTATTTTCATCAAAAAATGCAAATGGTTACATGCCAAGATACAAAACATGCCAAGGAATAAGTTAAATTCACTTGAACACAATCTTGCATCAAAACTGAAGCTATGGTTACAAAATGTATGCAAAAAAGGAACAAAGGAACAAATATGTTCACAAAAATACCTTCTCTCCAAATTTTGAACCCTGAAAAATAACTAGAAAGCTCAGATATATACCCCCTCAAGGCTAATTTTGAAAATCTAATTCCCTCCAAAAAGTCCCTCCAAATCAGCTAGAAACCCTAACCACAAGGCATAATTCATGCCTTAATACAAGCCCCTAATGTTGGAATTTTGAATTACATATTTTATACACATTACCAACATATACAAAACTATAATCAAAACCTAACAATCAACAACCCCATAACATAAAAAACCCTAACCCATGACATATAACCCAAGACATGCCTAAAGCCGACAACATAACCCTAAGGTCAACATGACCAATACCTAGCAGTTAATAACTCTCCAAAAAATATCAACATCACCATCGGCTAGGTGGCCATCATGACATTTGGGAAAGACAACCCAGAGGATTTTAGTGCTTGTGAAACACTAAAGTATTTAATGCATTAATTCCTTCATGTACTTGATGGACTTCAAAATTTATCAAACTGGAATTTGTCTTGGTTTTGTCTATTTGATCATTTGCATTTGGCAAAGACAAGGGTTTTGAAACCCTAGCTTATGGCACTGCTTGCTGTGAACATGGTGTTGAATCTATAACTATCCTTGCTCCACAGGGCTCGCGCTATTGAAATGGAGCTCATCAATGATATCTAAGAGTCGGTTTGTTGTTTTGAAACTCTATTCTGTGATCTTGAGATTTTATTTTGGCATCTTACAATGGAGTTAAAAAATAGAGCTCGGGCTCTTGACTGGAGTCATTTCTTGTGATTTGGTCTTGAAAGCTACATCTACACTAGAGTACATGCTTGATTTTAGGGATCACGAACTAGATTTTTCCTTTTGAACAAAGAGCTCAGGCTGCATATCATTACATCTCTGCTTTTAAACTAGAGATAAGTTACCTTTGTGTTTGGCTTTGCATTCTCTATCTTTATGAACTCATTGTTGATGTTGTTGCATTTCGAATAAAAAACCCAAGCTAGGTCATTCGGCTGTAATGATCCTCCTTAGTTTAAAGCAAAGATTTGGTTCTTTTTCATTTTTGAAAGTTTGAGCCATTCACTCTTTTACTTTACACTATTGTCCACAAGATGTTTACTCACTATTGACTTGTGTCTTATCGTTGATGTCTTTTGTTGATGGTGGCCATAACACTTGCAAATTGTTTCCTTATTTCACTGTTGGGACCGCGAATTGGCATTAAACAGAACATGTTAAAAACTTTATCTGGTATTCATGTCTTCTTGTCTTATTGTTGTTGATTTGGAGTTCTCACTTGTCTTTGATTGTTCACTCTAGTGACCACATAACTTGCACATTACTGCTCCTTTACTGTCGATACCAATAGTAACCACCATATTTTCATATCCTTACTGTTGAGACCATGGCTTGAACTATGCTTGGGTTTATTAAATTATGTTGTCTAAATTTATACACTTGTCTGGTCTCCACCTTGCACTTGTTGACATTGACCCCATTGTATACATGCTTTCATGCTTCCACTATTATATGCATATTATCATTGTAAAATGGATATCATTGTCACTTATCATTAGTACCAACAATGTTTGAATGAATTATTACTACCTTTGACCTTCGAAGGCACTTGTTATTTCTTTCACCATGTTCATATACTCTTCTTTTGATCACCCTATATTTATTACTGGCATCTAACACTATTAAATTGTCATTTGAATGTTTTTGCAATTCATCTCCTTCTGCCTATGCATATTATTATCATTTGATGAATTGTAACAACATTACTTACAACAGCATTAATGTTGTCTTGTTCCTCTTAAATATGCATTTTTATCATTTTTTTCTCTGTCATGCATATTCATAACAACATTTGATGAAATCTATTTTTTATGTCAACAGTGTTTGAATATATGGTTACTGTTACATACTACTTTGAAAACCATGTTTTCTTAATCTTGTATATCATATCATTATGTAAAAAGCTCGCTGCTCTATATTTGATACCAATAGTGCTTGAACTCTATATTATCCTCCTTTGATAATACTGTTATGATCTTCCCCTATATATGCATATCACTTTGGATCACAGTGACACATGTCTTTTATCTCTTTAGATAGAAGTATTTCTTCTTGAACATGTATGTTGCATTTCTTTGAAATGTTATCCATCTCTATCTGCATATCACTATTTTACTTTGCAAATACTGTTTATTTACTTCTTCTCTATACCTTCATATCACTTTCATTTGATAGAAATAATCTATACAATTGCATGCATCCTCTCTTCCTTTGAACACCATTGTTATGAGCTTACACATTGTCCTTGTACACCAATGTTTACAACAACATTTGATGAATTCTACATTTGATATCAGTCAGTGTTAAAATTCATTGTTAAGGTCCTTTGATGATATCAAGATGAATTACATCTGCATATGTATGTCACTTTGCAAAAATAGAAATATGTATACAGTGATATGCAACTTTTATATTTTTGAACAACACTAGCATTTGATTATATATATATATATA
>MU224984.1:2080234-2130213 GCA_018584345.1 Thuja plicata
ATATACACTGTTAAGAACTACATCTGCATAACAATATTACATTTTCATTTGACTGTTCTGGCACAAAAACATCCTCTCACCAACAATGTTAACTTGTCTTGCACTTGGTTTTGATTTTTCTCATTGCTTGCATAGTTTGAACATTTGCACATGTATGTGAGGTTCGAGCATGGGCTCGTGACACTCACAAACAATATTACATCTATTATCTATTTTCACCATGCTTAAACATCACATTGTCACAACTATGCCACTTTTGCAAGATAGCACTACTTACTTGAAACTTGTTATGGGAAAGGGGATAGAAGATAGCTACATTGTTCTAGATTCCCACAATGTCTGGATTATCAAAATAATTATCACCCACATACTATAGCAATTTGATAATGTAACTGTGTGCTGAAAATGTGGCACACTTCTATGACTCATTATATTCAAGATTGCTCAAGAATGAGGTCTCAAATGGTGACTCATAGCTCTCTATACATGGAGTGCAAGGGTTTATAATGGAGGCCCTTAGTTTAGACTTAGTTTATGCCCATGCAAGTACACTATAAAATGAGAGATTCAAAGAGGAAAAGCAAGAATGCTAGTCTCCATGATCATCAATTATGCATGCAATTAAAAACTATTCTATATGATAACAATGCATGAAAGGAAATATGGAAGCTAATCTATAAAATAAATATGAATCTAAATTAACAGGAATCTACTCTAAATGGATTGCCATGAATGCATGAGAGAAGAAGACTAGAAGAAGAAGTTGCAATGTTCAAGCTCAAGTGCTCAAATTCTCCTCCAAAATCGCTTTCCAAACCTACAGAATAACAATAGCATAAAAGTGTATATCCAAATGAGAATGAGAGGTTTCCTTTTAAAGAGCAACGGATGGTAGAGATTAAGAGGTAAAAATAAATGAGCAATGGTGAAGACTAAATATTGGTTGATCCATGTGCTCATATCTTCAAAAGGCAAAATCAAAGGCTATGATTAAGAGGCAAAAATCCCACCACGTAGGAAGATGTGTAGAAAAAGAAAATTTATTTATTTTTATTTAATTTATTTCCTTTTTTTATCACAAAGAGGGATTTAAGTGGGGATTTGATTTAATTAAAAGAGGTATTTTCTTTTAATTAAATAATATTATTTTATTTAATTAAAAGGGATATTGTAATTAAATAAGACAATTGTTTAGGTTTAGAATTACCACCCCAACTCAGGCATTGGGGCTTTGACAGTATTCTATCCTGACAATGGAAACCTTATCTAGCTATGGGTAGACTATGATTGAGAAGGAGTCTCCGGATTCTAGGTCAGTTCCTATTTGATATGGGATATCACCTCCTGATATGTAACTTAATGGGGAAAAGGGGATAAGGAGTCTTTTGAAAACAAGACTGGAATTAGAAATGGGGTGATACACCAAAATTGGGGTCAAACTTTGCTTTGGACAATAATGCAGAAAACCCAATCTTATATGCATAAAGCTTGATACTTTGAATCTCTAATCAACATATAGGCTAATAAATCTTACTATTAGGGTTGAACCACAAATAGCTTGAGTAATCAAAAAACATACAGATTTCTTACAAGGCTTTGAATTTTTGATTACCTATGGAAGGAATATAAAACTCACTTCTTTTGGCAATCAATTTAATAAAACACTTGCAAGAAAATATGAAAACAATATGTGAAACCCAAACCCAAAAGCATATAGAAAAAGAATGGAATGTCTTCTTTAATATCCTCCAAAAATCTAAAAAAAATAGGTTACAAGAATGGTATCCAAAACATCTAGAAACAATAAGTTCACTATATGCCCTATCTCCAGAATATGCAACCCAATGGATACAAGACGCATAAAAAAGGCTATAGGAACAAGATAGTTCACTAAAAGCTCTCCTTTCTAAAATATTGAACCCCCTATGCAATGAATATGAGGCTTAGTTATATATCCCTCAAGGCTAATTTTGAAAATGAAATCCTTCTCCAAAGCTCTCCTCCTCAAAGAGAAAGATAACCCTAAATTTTAGGGCCAAATTGATGCCCACAAATATAGCTTCAACAAAAGCTCTCCATGATTTCAGAATCCCTAATTTTAAGGCATAGGGAATGCCAAAAATTAAGCCATTAAGGATAATTTTGAAAATGAAAACCATCCATAGTTGGTGTCTAAAATATTTTCATCTTTTTCACATAATGTTACCAACTTATTCCAAAAATATTACAAAACCCATCAAAACTAACCCCAAACATATACTCAATCCATAGCTTAAAACCCTGACTCTTAGCTTAACTCAACACCATAGTTTAAGCTAACTCTAACTCCATCACAACTAATAGAATGCAAAATATCTCTTCATTGATTGAGCTATCATGCATTGTAATCAATCGGGCATTAACTCCTTGGTACCTTGATGGACTCCAAATTTCCATCCATTTCGACATAGGTCTTCTTTTGTTATTTCATTTTTTACATTTTTTTCTTAAGGAAAGAGATTAGGGTTCTTCCTACTTTGCGTCACCATGTCATCTATCAAAACACTATAGCTTCACCTCTTGTGATGCTTGATTTTGATCTCAGGCTCTACCTCTTCAACGCTAGGATCAACTGTTGTTTATTAAGCCTTTAATAATGCTATTTTGCATATGTCCTTTGAGCTGGGTTTGGAGTTTTTCTATCATAATATGAGAGCTCAAGCTTTGTATTTATACATTTTCTTGGGCGGCTATTGACTGCAAACTTTCAAACTGGAGTCTACCTTTGATTACCATAAGTCACTCCATGTTTAATGAAGAGCTCGGGCTCCTAATACTATGACTTTTCCTTGCATGTTGTCACAGTATTTGGGTTTTCATCTACGGTTTTGTAGTTTGGGGAAAATTGGAGTCTACCTTTCTTAAGTCATGACACTCTTCTACATCTTTGTATGCTTGGCATGGTTATCTAGGCATTGGGATTTGTGATCTCAATCTATCATTGGTTGGAAACTGTGGTATTTATTTATCTTTGGCATCTAGTGCTGCCTCACTACAGATATGCATGAGCTAGAGCTCTGCTTTACTACATGGCTCTCTTTGCATAGACTAGAGTCTCGTGCCATAAAATATGGCTCTATCCATTCATAAACCTATGAATCTCGGGCTCCTTAACTGAAAGTTGTTATCAAACTCCAGATAAGTGATTTTCTCTGTCTTGTCTATTCATTCTTCTCATTGTTTGAAATCTCTATTTTAAAATACATAGTTTTTGAAAGCTCGAGTTGATAACACTGATTTCTTGTTAGTAGAACTGCATGTACTTTGCACTATTTTTTAATAAGTACTTGGGGCCATTGCCTTTGAACTTTCAGCTCCTTAAATAGGCAGTCTCCTCCATTAACTATCTATTATTATTGAATTCAGGGCTTTTACTTGCATACAATCTCTGCTTGTTTGTTGAACTAGGTTACATTTGGTTTCTTCTGCATCTTGTCTTTGATGTTGTTGTTGTGTTGTCTTCTTTTATTCTATCTTCTTTTATTAAACACCCTTCTATCGTATCCATCTTCTGTAGCATGAAATCCCAAGTTACACTTTGAGTTGAGCTCTTTGCTGATAACCATATGTTACTCCTCCTATGATTGTACACTGTTTGTTGGTTGAATGGAAACAAAGACTGGATACCCACATGGCTTATTTTGTACATCTAAACATATGCAAGCTGTCATGTTGTTGCTGAGATATGAACTCCATTTTGTCATCTCTATCTTCTATCTCTTTAAAAGCATGACAATAATGTGATGTATGAAACACATCTTCATATTGTTGAGGTCATGCGCATTTTTTTATTGAACCGAAAACATTGATATGTTTGATTTGCATAATAATGGAACTTGTTCTTTGTCTCCATCCTTTACTGTCTGAACACTTTTCAATATGCAGTTTCTTTATGTAAGAAATAGAAGTTAAATAGCATACAAATACACTGTTTATTCCATTTTTGTGTAAAACACCATCCATGGGGTCGAGCATGGGCTCATGACTCCCATGGGAAACATTTATAACATGAAGTTTATCAAAATATGCACATCTCCTTTTCTTTATCTTCTTGGCTCCATCCCATGCATGCACTGAACTTCCAAATTTTTAAACATAAATACTGTATCAATAGAAACATTATTTAGTTGATGGATACACATGTTACTGTAATTTCAACACACCAAAACAATATTATTTGCTTAATCCCCTGCATAGAACATTACTTCAAATTTAAATTAAGCTCATGAATGTTGTACTTGTTTAATGCCAACAATTTATAAAACCATGCATATGCTTTTCTTTTCCTTTTCTCTTGCAAATTTATAATAGCGTTTGATAATACTATTTTCATAAAATAGCAGCATTCTTTTAATGGCTTGTACTATTTAACACTTGCATATGTTAATGAGGTTTGAGCACGGGCTCGTGACACTCACTACATCTCTTAAATACAAAAAGGATTTCATAAAGATATGTCTCTTTGATGTTATTATTCTATTAATGTAAATGCATATCTTCTCATTGCATTGCTATCATCAGTAAATATGCATTTCAAGAAGTTTGACTAATGAATGGTGTTCTTTAGTGAAATATGTATTGCTTAGATCCAATTAGATCTAACATCTTTTCCTCCATGATGATGCAGGAAATAGGACCAACAAAAGACCTAGGATGCCAGACAAACAAGGACAAGACAAAGACATGAAGACTTCAGATGATGCAGATTAACAACTCCAAAAGCTAGAAGACCTCTTAAAGGAAATACATATATCCCTATACCTCAGCATGCTTCTCTCTTACTTTATTTTCCGTATATGTCCTCTAAGTTTCAGTATGCAATATGTAACCTTGAAGGAACACTTGTCTAATAGATTTAGTTTGAATGCACAATGTAATGATCATTTATGAATCTAAAATTTTGAACTTGATCAATACTTAGAGTACAATTGCAAATTTGATAATATGAATGTAATAGCAATGTATGCATCTTCATTAGTTGCATAGTAATGTCAAATAGATGTATTTTTATGCAATTTGGGTAACAATTCTGGCAACCTCAGATGAATGTCTGCCTACTTGACATTGGGACTAGTAGCCTAAAATAGTCCATTAGGCATTGAGTTTGTTAATCACCTACGGAAACCCTAAACCTAGTCAGTGAACATAGGAAAACCCTTTCTCAATGATTGTGTGTATGTTTATGATTTGTGGTAGTGAAGAAAAAACTTCATTATCACAAATTATGAATGTATTCTTAATCATTGAGGAATGATTTCCTTGTATTTGCAGATTTTGACATCGACCTTGGAAGACCTTTAATCTCAAACACTTATTGAAAACTAGGAAAACTAAAACTAAAACTGACCTAACAGTGCTTGACAACACTTAGGGAAACTGGAAAACTAACCTACCCTAACCTAACCAGCCATAAACTCTGCTAAACAAAGGCATTTACTCGTTCTTTGAAATATTTTCTTTTCCTCCTCAAATTGTAATGATGCACATGCTTATTGGAAAATATAAGATAAATGAACAATGAAGCAACCAGCTCATGCAACCTTTGAAGAAGAGAGGAAGTGTTTTGACTTACTTTTCTCTAGTGGTAGAAATCTGAATCAACATGATGCACTAGATTTTCTTCATCAACCTCATGACAATCAAGAGTTGTTGTAAATGAGGACTCTTCTCTTCTCTCCAATAGGGACATATACCAAATTGGACAGTCTCTTGAGAGTATGAGCTTGGGACCCTCCTTACTGGTTTCTTTACTTTCCTCTGGTTTCTCATGGCTATCCTTCATCATTAGCAGCCATGTGAGCTCCTCATCCATGGTCAAAGAACAATCATGTTCTATTAAATCAGCTAGGAGCTCATCAAAACTCTTGATCCACTGGGAATCAAGAGCACTTGGTTCCTACTCACATTCCTACACACAATCTTTAGAAAGAATGTCCTCAAAAATAGAACACCCTTGAAAAGGCACATATTCTGGGATCTCAATAGCAATATTTACATAGAAATCTACAATAATGTTATCAAAATAATTCTCTAAGCTTTGATCAGCTTCTTAATCATGAACACTTTGTTGTGCTGATGTGACTAGAGTCTCCTCTTCTTTCTCTTGATCAACAAAAGAGGGTAACTCCTCAAAGAAAAGCGTAACCATCTCTTCTTTCTCAAAAGAGTCCCCTATAGCCAACGATGCAATTTGTTCACTATCCATCTCAGAATATGTAGGCATATTTGCAACTGAATCTAGCACCTCATGTCTCAACTAGCTATGATCCTAAGCCTTTGCTACTTGTTCAATCATATTTTAAATAATAACCTCCTTCTCATCTCCCTAATCTTGAAATGACTCACATGGGGTATCCTTGGAAAGATTAGGCATCTGAAAGCCTGGATGCTTAGTCCATGACAGCCACCATCGCAACTTGGTATCTTTCTCATGTGGTTTTTCTTCATAACACATCTCTGACTAAGAATCGATAAAGTAGTTTGGTTGACCACGTTCACTTTAGGGCTCTTGCAAGGGCTGTCTTATTTCTTTTGCAGGCTTATAACTTGGAATCTCCAGCTTCGATCCTTCTTGAATTGTAGGCTGACTAAGGGCACAAGAAGCTGCTTGAGCTTCTAGCTCTCTTAATCTTTCCATTAACTGCATCATTTTCTCCTCTTTATATGCAACTTGCTTGGCAAACAACTCCTTCTCATACCTTTGGGCCTCCATTTCTTGCTAGTGAATGTGAGATTGATAATATAGCTCCTCTTGATGCATTCCATACTCTTTCTCTCTCTCAACAGATATCAGTTGTTCTTGAAAGTTCCTCAGAATATCATCAAGGCTCATGTTCGGAACATGCTAGGGATAATTCTAAGAATCATTAAAGAAACTGCCTTGTGGTTGCTGATAGGCATGCTGCCAAGAAACTTATTGTTGGGTTAGAGGGTGGTAAGCATAAGATGAATGTTGTCCTGCAAATTCTGAAACAAAAACAACAACATGGCTATGTTGATATGATTGATATTCAGTGAACGGAGGAACACCTTCATAAAATAGAGGATAGTAATCCATCTTAGGCACCAAATCTGCATAAAACCAGTAGATATAACCTTAGAGTCACTAGATATGCATGACATTGACCTACTAAAGGCCTGCAACCTGCTAGATGCATATCAAAAACCAGCAAAAACTATGAAATCCATAACCTTCTGGTCCCACCGAGCGTGCCAAAAAACTATTTATCTTTAGAATTACCACCCCAACTCAGGCATTGGGGCTTTGACAATATTCTATCCTGACAATGGAGACCTTCTCTAGCTATGGGTAGACTATGATTGAGAAGGAGTCTCTGGATTCTAGGCCGGTTCTTATTTAATATGGGATATCACCTCCTGATAGCTAACTTAATGAGGGAAATGGGATGAGGAGTCTTTTGAAAACAAGACTGCAATTAAAAATGGGGTGATACTCCAAAATTGGGGTCAAACTTTGTTTTGGACAATAATGCAGAAAACCCTATCTTATATGCTTAAACCTTGATACTTTGAATCTTTGATCAACATATAGGCTAATAAATCTTACTATTAGGATTGAACCACAAATAGCTTGACTTATAAACAAACATACATATTTCTTACAAGACTTTGAATTGTTGATTACCTATGGAAGGAATATAAAACTCACTTCTTTTGGCGATCAATTTAATAAAATACTTGCAAGAAAAGATGAAAACAAGATGTGAAACACAAACTCAAAATCATATAGAAAAAGAATGGAATGTCTGCTTTATTATCCTCCAAAAAGATGACAAAATAGGTTACAAGAATGGTATCCAAAACATCTAGGAACAAGAAGTTCACTATATGCCCTATCTCCAGAGTATGCAACCCAATGGATACAAAATGTATAAAAAAGGCTATAGGAACAAGATTGTTCACTAAAATCTCTCATCTCTAAAATCTTGAACCCCCTATGGAATGAATATGAGGCTTAATTATATATCCCTCAAGGCTAATTTCTAAAATTAAATCCTTCTCCAAAACTCTCCTCCTCAAACAAAAACATAACCCTAAATCTTAGGCCCAAATTGATGCCCACAAATATAGCTTCAACAAAAGCTCTCCATGATTTCAGAATCCCTAATTTAAAGGCTTAGGTAATGCCAAAAATTAAGCCCTTAAGGTTAATTTTGAAAATGAAAACCCTCCACAGTTGGTTTCTAAAAGATTTTCATCTTTTTTCACATAATGTTACCAACTTATTCAAAAAATATTACAAAACCCATCAAAACTAACCCCAAACATAAACCCAATCCATAGCTTAAAACCCTGACTCTTATCTTAACTCAACGCCATAGTTTAAGATAACTCTAACTCAATCACAACTAACAGAATGCAAAATATCTCTTCATTCATTGAGCTATCATGCACTGCAATCAATCGGGCATTAACTCCTTGGTACCTTGATGGAATCCAAGTTTGCATCCATTTTGACATAGGTATTGTTTTGTTATTTCATTGTTTACATTTTCTTCTTGAGGAAAGAGATTAGGGTTCTTTCTGCTTGGCGCCTCCATGTCATCTGTCAAAAAATTGTAGCTTCACATCCTGTGATGCTTGAGTTCAAGCTCAGGCTCTACCTAAGTTATGCCTTTAATAATGACATTTTTCATATGTTCTTTGAGTGGGGTTTGGAGTTTTACTATCATAATCTGAGATCACAGGCTCTGTATTTTTGCATTTTCTTGGGCGGCTATTAACTACAAACTTTCAAACTGGAATCGACCTTTGATTACCATAAGTCATTCCATGTTTAATGAAGAGGTCGGGCTCCTAATATTGTGGCTTTTATTTGCATGTTGTCACTGTATTTTGGTTTTCATCTGCGGTTTTGCATTTTGGGGAAACTTGGAGTCTACCTTTCTTAAGTCATGGTGCTCCTTTGTATCTTTGTATTCTTGGCATGGTTATCTGGGCATTGGGATTTGTGATCTCAAGATATCATTGGTTTGAAATAGTGGTCTTTATTTATCTTTGGCATCTAGTGCTGCCTTGCTACAAATATGCACAAGCTGGAGCTCTGCTTTACCATGCGGCTCTCTTTACATAGACTAGAGTCTCATGCCATAAAATATAGCTCTATCCATTCATAACCCTATGAAGCTTGGGCTTCTTAACTGAAAGTTGTTATCGAACACCAGACAAGTGATTTTCTATGTCTTGTCTATTCATTCTTGTCGCTGATTTAACTCTCTATTTTTAAATACATAGCTTTTGAAAGCTCGAGTTGATAACACAGATTTCTTGTTAGTAGAACTGCATGTACTTTGCACTATTTTTCAATAAGTACTTGGGGTCATTGCCTTTGAACTACCAACTCCTTAAATAGGCAGTCTCCTCCATTAACTGTCTATTGTCATTGAATTTAGGGCTTTTACTTGCATACCATCTCTGCTTGTTTGTTGAACTAGGTTACATTCAGTTTCTTCTGCATCTTGTCTTTGATGTTGTTTCTATGTTGTCTTCTTTTATTGTGTCTTCTTTTATTAAACACCCTTCTATTGACTCTATCTTTTGTAGCATGAAATCCTGAGTTTCACTTTGACTTTAGCTCTCTGTTGATAACCATATGTTACTCCTCCTATGATTATGCATTGTTTGTTGGTTGAATGGAAACAAAGACTAGATACCCACATGGCTTATTCTGTACATCTGGACATATGCAACCTGTCATGTTGTTGCTGAGATATGAACTCCATTTTGTCGTCTCCATCTTTTGTCTCTTTAAAAGCATGACAATAATGTGATGTATGAAACACATCTTCATATTGTTGAGGCTGTGAACATTTTTTTATTGAACCAAAAACATTGATATGTTTGATTTGCATCATAATGTAACTTTTGCTTTGTCTCCATCCATTATTGTCTGAACACTTCTCTATATGTAGTTTTTTTATGTAATAAATAGAAGTTAAATGCCATACAAATACACTATTTATTCTATTTTTGTGTAAAATATCATCCATGGGGTTCGAGCACGAGCTTGTAACTCCCATGGGAAACATTTATAACATGAAATTTATCCAAATATGCACATCTCCTTTTCTGTATCTGCTTGGCTCCATTCCCTGCATGCACTGAACTTCCAATTTTCTAAACATAAATCTTGTATCAATAACAAAATTATTTAGTTGATGGATACACATGTTACTGTTATTTCAACACACCAAAACAATGTTGTTTGCTCAATCCCCTGCATAGAACATTACTTCAAATTTACATTAAGCTCATGAATGTTGTACTTGTTTAATGCCAATAGTTTATAAAACCATGCATATACTTTTCTTTTCCTTTTCTCCTGCAAATTTATAACAGCATTTGATAATATTGTTTTCATAAAATACCAGCATTGTTTTAATGGCTTGTACTGTTGAACAAATACATATGTTAATGAGGTTTGAGTATGGGCTCGTGACACTCACTACATCTCTTAAATACATAAAAGGATTTTATAAAGATATGTTTGTTTGATGTTATTATTCTGTTAATGTAAATGCATATCTTCTCATTGCATTAATGTCATCAGTAAATATGCATTTCAGGAAGTTTGACTGATGAATGGTGTTCTTTAGTGAACTATGTACTTGTTAGATCCAATTGGATCTAACATCTTTTCCTCCATGATGATGCAGGAAACATGACCAACAAAAGACCTAGGATGCAAGACAAACAGAGACAAGACCAAGACATGAAGACTTCAGATGATGCAGATGAACAACTCCAGAAACTAGAAGACCTCTTAAAGGTAATACATAGATCCCTAGACCTCAGCATTCTTCTCTCTTACTTTCTTTTCTGCATATGTCCTCTAAGTTTGAGTATGCAATTTTTTACTTTTATGATTGCTACTCCGCATGTGACAAATTTGGGTAACAATAATATTATTTAATTAAGAGAGATTTTAATTAAATAATATAAGATTATTTAATTAAAAAAGGATTTCAATTAAATAAGATTATTTTATTTAATAAAAATCAATTGTTTTCTTTTAATTACATAAGATAATTGATGAAATGATCAAACCTTAGGAAATATTGAAATAATTGAATTAATTACGATTTGATCAAGGAAATTGATTTGAATTAAAATGTTGCAAAGCATTGATTCAAGAATTTGATAAATTGATAAATTGATTTTTTCATTTGATAAATTAAAGAATGGGGGCCCATAGTCTAGGGGACCATTTTAGGGTGCATACATTTGCCCCTCTTTGACTAATGTGCGATCTTTATGGTGACACATGTAGTCAAAGAATGTAGTTGAAGTGTGAGATCAATTTGGGATCACAAAACAAACCAGATGTGTGATCGACGTACGGGAACACATCCGGACAAAGATAAGATGATTTAAAAAATCAAGGTCAACACCCCTGTAAATAGGTAATTGACAAGTCCAAGATAAGAATCTTGAAAAAGGTTTCCCCAGGTGGATCAATTGATAGGTTTCATAAGGATGAATCAAGGATTGAATTTTGAAAGGCACTGCCCCCTCGTGATCAAAATCAAAATGAGATAGAGGAGAAAAAATAAATTGATAAATTTGATCAAATCAAACTAAAGATAAGGTTCTTGATGTAAGATGAAATATATAAGGATTATAGAACCAAGGTAGATCATCAAGTGTGAAATATTATTACCCAAGGTTGAATTAGAAGAAAAGAAGTGGGGGGAAAGAGAATGGAAGATAGAAGTTTGGAAGAGGTGGAAAGAAATGGAGAGAAGAAAGAGAATTTTCCTTAAGAAAGAGAATGCCTCAAAATCAATCAACTGTTTAAGATAGAAAATTTTCATTGAGATCACGAAAGAAGATAAGGAAATGAAGATCAAAACATGACCACAGTTGATTAAAAGTCCACACACAAGATGAAGGAAAAACCCTCTCAAACTCATAATGCAACCTAAAAATGAAAATTAACTTGAAGTCTAACAATGAAAGCTATATTAAAATTGAAAGGTGGACTTGCAATAGAGAAATTGTAACATAGGACTTTGTGTTCATCATTCATTAGAGAATATTAAGGAACTTATTTTCATCATTGGGCCATTATTAACAGACATTGGAAAATCACATAGTCATCACTAGTCACAAGTGCAACTATGAAGATATGAATGTGATTGATATCGGATTGGAATGTGGAAAGATTATAACATAAGAATCAAAGAGATAAAAGTCAAGATGACATCGCTATTAGCTTACCCAATTTAATGTAGCAAAAATATGCTTGCATCAAGGCATAGATACCAAGATGACTAGAAGAATGGTTTTGCAAAAATAGTTAAGGATGAAGCCTCAAATCTCCTAAGTGTTTCAAGGGGACAACAAGAGACACTGTAGAGTTTCAAGACCACACCCAAAAGAAGAAAGAAAGTAAAAACATGCCCCATGCCCCAAGTCCTCTAGCTATGCATCCTGGAGAGACTTATTAGACAAAGACACTCAACGAAAATCAATAACAGATAGCACAAAGAAAAGATCATAACATAGCTCAAGAATTAAGTGTTGCACTTAAAATTTTAAGTGTGTTAACTGATACTAAGTTTCAAGGATAAGGATCAAATCCTTGCAAGTAGGTAAGATCACATGACCAAACTGGGTAAGACCAAACCGATAAGTTTTGAAAAACACTCGATGTCAGGGGTTGTGTTGAAAAACATAGTGGGGGTGGTGTTTAAAAACAGCATTAGGGTGAGATTTCCTAAAGACTAATGCATCCAAGAGACCAAAGCTAACACAGTTATGCCCCTAGACAAAGATAAAGACCAATTCTAGACCAAGTCAACAAAGACAAGGTATGATGGAGAAAGGCTAAGTGTCGAGGACATGCACTAAGAAATAGGGGTGCAAAGACCTCAAGTAGTGCTTGTTTCTAGGTTTTCACCACTTGGATTTTATTACAATTTTTTTCTACCAAGGTGCCTGTTTCTAGGTTTTTACCAAGGCACTTTTTCTATTTTTTTTGAATTTTTGAATTTTTTGATTTGTTTGTATTTTTGGAATATATAATTTTTTTGGAGATACATCAAAGTGCATATTGCTAGGTTTTCACTAAGATGATCATTTTTTCAGGACATTTTCCAATTTTTAGAATTTTTGACAATATATCATTTTTTGGATTTTTTTAGGATCAATAATTATGTACAAAAGGTGCCCCCAGATAGAATGGGCATCATGGATAGAACTTCTTTAGGTGCAAGAAATTGATAGGATCGGGGAGCTTCTCTCCCTCTGTTGTAGATAGTAAATAAGCACCTGACCCAAAATTTGTTGTAATGATGTAAGGTCCAAGCTAATTAGGTTCAAATTTACCCTTTTGATCTCTATGTTGGTTATTCTTAGGATTTTCATGTAGGAAAAGATCTCCCACTTGGAATTATCTAGGGTGAACCTTTTTGTTGAAGGCTTTGGACATGTGCTTTTGATAAACCCTCATATGGTCAAATGATACTTGACATTTTTTATCTAGAAGTTCTAACTCTTGAAGTCTCATGGTACGGTAGTCTTCATTTGTAACTAGACCTTTGAGGGAAACTCTAAGTGAAGGAATCTCAACCTTGAAAGGTAATACTACTTCAGTGCCATATGCAAGGGAAAATGGAGTAGCCCTAGTAGGATTAAAAATACTCATTCTATAGGCCCACAAAGTTGGATTTATCTGTAAGTGCCAATCTCTACCATTCTTACAAACTGTTCTATGTAAAATTTTAAGAATGGTTTTTTTTATGCCTCTGCTTGAACATTTCCTTGTGGGAAAGTAAATGGACGACCAATGTTGTTTAATCTTGAATTTCTTACAGAGTTGTTTAAGGTCCTTATTTTTGAACTGGTCTCCATTGTCAGTGATATTCTTGGAAGGTACTCCATATCTATAGATGATATGGTTCAAAATGAATAGAGAGACTGTCTTTCCTGAGGTAACAAAAAGTGGGACAACTTCTACCCATTTAGTAAAGTAATTAGTAGTAGTGATAATAAACTTGTGTCCACCTGATGAGTGGGGATGAATCTTCCCAACAAGATCAAAGGCCCAGCACTGAAATGGCTAATGAGATACATAAGGAATGAGCTCCCTACCTGGAGCATGTATCAGGTTACCATGTTTTTGACACTTTTCACATGACTTTACAAAAACTCCTGCATCAATCTACATCATAGACCAATAGTACCCCGCCCTAAGCAACCTTCTGGCAATGGAAAGACCATTGGAATGTCCCTCATAGATGCCCTCGTGGATGTCAACTAACACTTGGTCAGATTCTTATTGTTCTAAGCATCTAAGAAGTGTTCCATCTAGACCTCTCCTATACAAATAACCAGAGATAAGGGAATGGTGAGAGGCATTTTGGGTAAGGTTTCTGCATTCAGATCAGTTAAAGGTTTTAGGTACAATTCCATCATGAAGGTATGAGTAAATGGTACCATAATAGGATAACTCATGACCAACAAGGGTACAAATGACATGGCTTTCATGGGAGTCATAGATAGGGTGATGTATCTCTTCCACTAGGTATTCTAATATGGATTCATGTTTATCTAACTGAAGGAGTGAAGCAAGTGTAGCCATAGTATCAGCTGATTTGTTTTCTTCTCTAGGGAGAGCTATGTGAGGATGCGTCTTTCTCAATTTTTGTTTAATCAGTTTAACACCTAGAGCTATGGACAAGTGATGCATGATAAGATTAGTGTCCAACCTTGGCATATATGAATAATTCCATGCAAAGTTGACATTCTTATTTTGTAAGAACTTAGTGTAAGCTTCTTTTTCTTGTGGTGACAAGGACTTAGCCAAGTGTACTATTTATGGAGCCTCATCTATACCCAAATTGATTGTTTGTGTTGGTTCAATAAGCACTAAAGATCTATCTTGAAAGTAGCTAGGGAGACGATCAAGTACCTCATCCTTAGGCACCTCAGAGAGGTTTTCACCTTTGGATATGTCATTTCTTTTTACTTTTTTCAGTTCTGACACCGCCACACAGTGGTTTTTGCCATCAAAAATCTTATACTTATGATTTCCTTTCCTTTTTATTTTGTGACTAAGGTACTTGATGTCTGGCTCTATCATGCTAGTAGTCGGTTCACTGGTGGAAGAGACTACAGGTTCAATGGCATTTAGGTAATAGGTTATCTCATAATCATTTTGAAATATTAAGAGCTTAGGTTCTTAATAGTGTTGGGGCCAATCAATGAGGTTAGGATGAATAAGAGGCAATTCAATAACAATTTTAAGGTTATCAATGTGAATGATATTATCTCTCATCACTAAGGAGTCAGAGTCCGTCAAGTATCCTTCTAAGCTACCCAAATCAAGATTCAGCCTAACAAGTGATTAATCATCCACTAAGGCAACATGTGGGTTCAAATCCTTTAATCCTACACATGACTCATCGTCTACCTCGGGTTGAGAACTATAAGTATGGATGACATCAACATCCATGTCAACTCTCGAAGGCTCTAAGAAGGAGTCCCATTCATACTAATGTGAACTTCTGTCTGAACTATGACTAGGATGTTTACACAATGAAGGTTTGGTACATCTTGATGTTGAAGGTCTAGTGTCATCAAGAGTAGAACCTTCTCTTTCCATTAAACAAACAAGATTCTTTCGTTGAAGTTCTCTGAAAGGATCTTCTACAACTGATTCTTGTTCTAAAGTTGCAACTGACGTATGAGCGACTGGAATATCTGAATCTCCCCGGAGGAGTTTAGTGGAAGGGACCCAATATTCACACATGTCTTATTTATTTGTCAAACTAGGTATGTATTTTTTTTAATCTTCACTATCTAACTTATCAAGGATAGGAGTAGTGTGCTTGTTGTGATTCACAAATCCCAGGCCAGCCAGCTTCTTAGACTTGCATCCAAAAAGAGCATGATCAAGAGGTTTGGCTCTAGCATCCAATCTATGATTAAGAGAGTCATTTCTAGGATATCCCATCTGTCTGACAAAAGTATACATTTGTTTATAAGCCTTAGGAGAGGGAGAGAAGTTCTCATTGTGCATATATTTCTCTTCTCTATAGATCTAGTCTCTAACAAATATCTCTTCTTTCTCATCTTGAATAGGCACTCATGATTCTACAAACGTGCCAAATAAAGTCATAGCTGAAGAGGAAGGTTTCTTTTCTTGTGAAGGCTTCCCATAATACCGAGGTGAAACTGACAATGTTGTGATGGAGTTGAGTTGATACCCCCCATGCCAAGGTCTATCGACTTGAGCTTGTCTTTACATTCAGCTAAGGTCCCATCAAAGTCTTCTTCTTCTCTATTGAGGGGAACATGAGTTCTTTCTGAAATTGAATTACCAGATAAAGAGTTATCCCCAGGTATACAAATCTCTATTCCATTGTAAGGGAACTTAACACAGTGGTGATAGGTAGATGGCACCTCTTGCATATTGTGAATCTATGGTCTACCAAGTAAGATATTATATGCAAGGGGGCCAATATCAACTATTTAAAATAAAATGTCTTTTTCAATAGGGCCAATCCTAACAGGAAGGATGACCAACCCCTTGGAACTTCTTGCAGCCTCATCATAGGCTTTTATGTTGATCCTTTTCCTAGTATCTATGACATTTTCAAAATAACCCAACTCTTTTAAGAGATTAAAAGAATAGATATTAATCCCAGAACCCCCATAGATCAACATGTGCCTAACACAAGTTTTATGGATCATGACCTCAATATGAAGAGCAAGATTGTGTGGGTGGCTCAAAGATTTATCATCATCTTCCAAAAAGGTAAGCTAATAAGGGCTAGCAATGTGGTTAACCATGTTCTAGAATTGGTCAATGTCTATGTTTTTGGGGATTTTTTCCATACACAAATCATCTTCAAGTACTTTCTTATGTCTTGGAGGCAACTCTAAGAGCTCAAAGATTGAAATCGGAGCAGGGGTTCTTTGCAACTGATTGACAAGATTATAGCTTGACTTAAGATTAACTTCTAGTTTTGAGGTGACATTCTTGGATGCCACTTGCTTAGGTTTATTTGATTGATATGAATTGGGTTCTATAATGACAATGAGACCTTGACTTCATGTGACAGCATTGAGATTTTGTGAGGATGCTCTAGAGTTAGGACCCCTTAGTACCATGACAAGTTCTTCATAAAAGATAAGAGGAGAATCCACATCTTGATCATAACCATAGGGATCTTTCCTCCTCATCATATTGACATTTTATTCTACAAATTCAATCATTTTGATAGTATTCTCCACATCTATAGGGGTAATTAATCCACACTTTCCAATCTTAGCTTTAGAGGTTTCCCCCTTTTCATAGTTGGGCAACGGTTCTTTGAATGCCTTATGACCAACATTGGTGTTCAATCCATCTATCTTAAGTTTGCAACTCTCAATGAGATCTTGAATAATATGCTTGAGTTTCAAACAATTTTCAATGTCATTTCCAATACCATTATGAAACTTGCAAAAGGATTTCTCATCCCACCGATATGGCTTAACATCAGGTATATAATATTTCGCATGATCTTGAGGATGTGCAAGGTTGTTAGCAGTTAGTGTTTTCAAGACATCCTCATATGAGTCACAAAGCTTTGAAAATTGATGGATTTCTTTCTTAGGCCTATCTTGGTATCTTGGAGTGCTCTCTTGTTGATTAGATGTATTGAGCTTCATGGCTTGAACAACACTAGACAAGTGGAGCACGGTTTGAGCTTTTGGTTGGGAGGAGTGCACGACTCCATCATTGACCACTTGTTTGTTCCTATTCCAGTGTGAGTTCTTCCGTTTATCCTTGTTAGAGTTGTTGTTATTTTGACCATTTCTGTTATTTTTGTTTCCATTTTAGGTCAAAATTCCTTTTTCTTTCAAAACATCCTCAATCCTACATGCAGTTTCAACCATGGTGTCAAAGAAATCAAAACAATCTTCCTAACTTCATACCACATTTTGGGAACCAAGTTGCTATATAGTCAGAAAATATAAGCACTTCCATTGTGGACTAGTTTATCCTTCTGATTAAGTGTTTTTAGGGTCATGTCAAGTGCCTTGAATGGGTTCCTGATTTAGACCTAGCTTTCCCCCCATTCTGCCCCAATTCTTAACCTCTCTCTAGCCAGTTTCTAGCATTTTGGACTACAGATTTGAGATCTTTGACCTTAGGGTTAAGGTTGACCTTTTAGTTCTATGTTGACCTTGACCCTACCTAGGTCAAGGTTGAACTCACCCTTGACCTAGGTCAAGGTTGACCCTTGACCTTGACCCAAGGTCCATATTTTAGGGTCCCACAGTTTCCAGATGTCAGTCTTTGAATAAGTTAAATCTCACTCCCAGGTCGGCTATTTCGGGTTCCAAAGTGATGATTCCTAAATTATATTTAATATAGGTCCTCTCCTAGGGATAAAGGCTTTAATGAGAATTTAATTCTCCTATGTCGACCTCCTTAGAAGATTGTTCCCTAATTTCATATAAAAGGGAGTCTTTCTCCTCTCATTTTCTCTAAGTCCTCTATTGAAGCCTAAGCATCATCAAGTGAAGTTCAAGAAAGAAACCAAGTAATATTTGAAGAAAATATTCATCCATCATCAAGCATTCAAGCATTCATTTTAATCAAACAGATTCATGGGAGGCCATTGAAAGATTCAAGCTACATAGTGCCCTTTTGGTGATCTCTCCATCCATCTTCTTCCAAGCCTGCCTCTTCATACTCAAGAACCCATTCAATATTTGGTGTTGGAGATCTACAAGAAATTGATTGAAGACTTCCTACATTCTAAATTCTAGATCCATTGGTGCATACCTACTTGTGGACTCAAGGATTCGAATCCTCCACAAGGACTTTTATAAGCAAGGTGAATTTATGTATTTACTTTGTTTATTTCTACAATTTCAATTATTTACTTGAGGTTAATTCAAAAACTAGGGTTTTACTAAGGAAAACCCCTCCCCCCCCCCAATAAAAAAATCTCTTTTTCTTGCAGTTATAGGTTTAGGATTGAAGATTTGAACTCAGATCTGGATACCCTTTTTAGTGAACTATCAGGATCTGCAAACAGATTTTTTGTCAGACCTATGTAGGTTAGGGTCAAGATTATTGGGTCAAGGGTGAGATTAGTGGCTCAAGTTCAATATTTTTCATAAGAAAGTGTTAGATCGGAAAAATATTTCTGGGTTTTGGTCGTCTCTGCGTTCTGGTTCCAATTTTCCAGAAACAGAGTATAGACCTCAAAAAACAACATTCTTCAGATTTAGAATTCTTTAAGGTTGGTACTTCCTCTCCTTTTCAATTACTATTATATATCATATCTCCTTAATCATAAAACATAATTTAAGATCATCTTCCTTTCTCTCATTTCCAAATGTTTGATTTCATTTGTGCATTGATCCTTCTTTTGGGTTAATCAACTTGGATCTTTCATTTGTGCATTTGGGGATAAAAGAGGAATATCTTATCTTCCTTCCCCCTATATGCTTATTCACAAAACAATATAATCACATTAAAAAAAAACATTGAAATGTAAAGGTTAAGGAAATATAACACAAAACATCAAATTCAATTTTCTTCCTTTAAATTTTGGTGAACCCACGATAGACAACTCTTTATTTTTGGTGTTAGATTTACATTTTTATGCTAGATCTTGCATGTTCTTTCAATTACAATTAAAATTAATAAATCCAAATCTTGTGTTAGTTCATTTGCATTTCATTATTGTATGAGCTTTACCACTTCTAGTTGTACATATAGTATCCCGGTTAGAAGAAGTTGTAGACTTATGGGTTCCTGTGATCCCAAGTCTTCTTCTCCTTTCCTTAGGATCCCAGATGATAATATGATAACTCATGATTGCAACCCTTCTATGGAAGATAAATCTTCTCACTCATCTCATGATGAGGATGATTCCTTAATAGTTCCTCCTCAACAAGTGCAAAAACTCTCAACCAAACTTGATAAAATGGGAAATTGGCTTATCCAAGAAAACCATAATCAAGATTCCATCCAAGCTATAGAGGCTCTTAAGAAAGTCCTTCGTGATAATGATCAAGGTGTTAAATTCTTGTGTGGTCTTACTCATCTTGTGCATTCGAATGTTAAACCTTTAGTTTAAGAGGCTCAAGAGTTAGGATATACACCTCCTATCACTAGTCAAGGACCTTCTTTCACTCCTAGAATTCCTACTTATACTCCTCCTTTGATGACTACATCTATCTGAATTGCATGTATTCCTGTGAGTGCTCCACCAGTATCTCTACCTACCTCACAACCTTCATATCATATTGTGCCTTTTACTTATTCTAATCCCCTTCCAAATTTCGTTCCTAATGTTCCACCAGTTGTGTCTTCTATTCTTGCTTCTTCCTACACTTTTCCTAGTGTTCCTAATATTTATATGCCATGTGTTTCATCTAATGATTCCACAATCATTAGTTTGGCTCAAACTGTGTCATCTTTAAAACAACAACTTGCATCCTTAACCCAATCCAAGTTTAGCATTCCTACATGTGACATGGGTAGTCCTTTATCCTTAGACATCATTCGTGCTACTATCTCTCAACAAGCTGATATGAATCATCCTTAGAATTACAATGGTAAAGGCGATCCTGTCACTCATGTTAAAACATTTCAAATCCTTTGTAGTGATTATGCTCATGACCATAGGATTTTAGCCAAATTGTTTGCTAGAAATTTTTGTGATAAGACTTTGCAATGGTATTGTTCTTTACCTCCTTATTCAATTGATTCTTTTCCTAAACTTGCTAATACCTTTATCCAACAATTTCAAAATAACATATGTCCACAATTTTCCTTAACTGATTTAATGCATTGTAAATAAAAAATTAAGGAAAATTGACTGATTTCATTGGTAGATTTAAGCATTTGTATGCTCAAATTTCTTATCATGTTCCTAATATTGATATTCAACACATGTTTATTTCAAATTTTCAAAAGGATATTAGAGATAAGATTCTTCTTACTAAATTTACCTCTTTTCAACAACTTTGTGCAGCACTTCACCATTATCAGTTACAAGTGAGTCAATTTGAGAGCAACACTCCAATGGCTCCTGTTTCCGTTGATAAGAGTGAAAATTCTCCTAATCCTATTAAGTTTTATAATCCTAACAACTATGTCAAGATTAATAAATAAATGAATGCGGTTGCTGATCAAGTTGTTGTTACATCCAATAATTCCACTTCTGCATCCACTATTTTCTGTATGGATCGTACGTTTACTCCTCTCTCTAAAAATTTTCATTCTATAATGAGTAGGTTGTTAAGTGATAATATGATTAGATTCCCTCCTATTTGACCTCTTCTCCCTACCATGATAGCATCCAAATCCTTCTACTCTAAACCTTTTTTTCAATACCATCGCCAGAATGGCCAAGATACTAAAAAATGTTATTCTCTAAAACATAAAATTCAAGATTTAATTGATTCTAAAGCTTTGTCTGTTGATAATTTTGATGGTAGTGGGAATAAATATGTTTCTCCTCCTAATCAAAACTTTCAAATCTATATGAATCCTTTACCTACACATGATACTAATACCATAGCTCAACCATCTTTTGTGGATATTATTTATGATTCAAAGATAGATGATCTTAATCACATTGTTAATCATGTGGAGTGTGTTGTCTCGTCTCAACCTATTGTTCTCAAACCTTCATCTCTACTTCAACTTCTATTTGCACCTAAACCTCAAAAACACACTAAGGATAAGCGACCCAGGGAACTTTTAATCACCTTTGATGATTCTGGAATGGTTAGGGCTCCTGATGGTCCCCTTTATATCTATACTAGGATTTCTAAGATACCTAATCATGATTGTCATTTTGATCCAACATCTTTAATAAATGTCATTACTGAGGAAAATGTTTTTATGAAAAACTTACAACATGATTTCTATGATCCATTTGATGCATGGATCCAAACTTTTAATGGTTCTCTTTATCCTGCACTTGGCTCTATCAACTTATCAGTTTAACTTTGTGGTAAAGTTGTAGATACTACCTTCATTGTTATTCCTACTTCTGATCAATTTCAAATAAAATTTGGTTTACCTTGGATAACTGCTATGCATTCTATCTCTTCTCTCATTCATAAATGTCTTATTTTCATTCATAATGGAGAATTAAAAATGATTAACCATAGTTTGTATCAACCTTCTAGGCCTAGAGATTGTGCTACTCTTGATTTCTTTTGGCCTTCATTACCTAGCTCATGTCCTCCTCACCTTGGTCATCTCTTTCGCTCATACCAAGCTTACAAACATCATAAAATTGTTGAGTTAAGCATGCCTCAGATAGATCTCAACTATTGTCTTTTTCTTACTCCTTCCATACCTCCTTTAGCCATTACATCTAATTCTAAAAATCAAACTTCTACTATTTCATTACAAACCACTGAAAATCCTCCTATAGAACCTGTGAAGGAATCTGTGGTCATTCCTCCTAGTTCTCAAAATATGGTAAACAAAGAAAAACACAAGAAATCTTCTAATAAACATCATAAGAAGTGTAGAGATAATGCTAGGGCTCGTGCTTCTCTTCTTCAAAACTCTTTACCTTCTTTTGATCAACCTATGCCTGATGTGTCGAAAGAAGTCAATATTCATAATGATGTTAAGATGAATTATTGTGATGATCCTATTCGCGTCTTAGATCCAATTTAAATTAACCTTGATGAGGAGGATACTTTAGATGATCCTATTGATCTTAGTGATGAATATGAGACCATTGATCTTGACAGTGACTTACCTCATTTTCTTTCAACTCAATTGACAATTACACCTAGTATCGAGCAACGCGATTCTGAAGAGGATCCTTGTTTAGAACTGGCTATCATTCCTATTGTACTGGATATAGTCCCTCTTGTGAGTTTCCCACCTTCCCTAACTGATATAAACCTAGATAGGGAGAGTATGTGATGCGCCTAATTGGGCTATCCTTCATGGTAGCCCTTTTTGTGTTTGCTTGCTATATTGTGCTTCTCCCGTAATGTGTTTCCTAAATGTTTGTTTGATTCTTTTATACGACCCTTGTTACTTGGTTGGTGCAAGGTGATGAAAGATTCAAACCTGTTGTACAATTCCTCTATATGTATCTTTATTGTTCTATATGTTGTTCTCATGTTATGTTGTACTTGTGATATTGTTCATAAATTTTTCCCTTGTATAATCTGCTTGGATCTGCGACATGGTAGCACTAATTCTTTTTGGTCTCTAGGTTGTGGTCCAAAAACATTCCTCTTCGTAACTCTTAAGTTTTCTTTCCTCCATTGTGATTGTAGTTCTAATTTATTTGGGGAATGATGTCAATTCATATGTAATAATATCATATCTATATATGTACATGTTATCTTATGATCATACTGACCCCACAATAGGTAGATCCCTTATGTGTTCTTTTGTATGTTTATGTTTATTTCCCTTGATTTGTCTTCATTTGGGGGCATCTCCTAGTGGAAATGTAATATGTAGAGTTGTTTATGTTTTCGTTAAAACCATTGCTCATGTTAAAGTGTTAGCAATGACTTTAACGTGGGGGCATACGCTCTACTCACTTTTTTCACACACGCACATTCAAAATATTTTAAAAAACTTAAAACTTTTTCCCTTTATGGTTTAAAAAATAATCCTTAAAGCATGGAAATTTTATTTTACTTTTTAGGATGTCTTGATCCCTCCATTTTAAAATTACACAGATCTCTTGATCCCTCCATTTTTTCAATGTTTTGATCCCTTAAGGTCAAAAGGTGTCCTTAAGAACGGATCTCCTTGATGGGTTCACTAGTGAGTAGCCATATTCACTAGGCGGTTCAATTCCATCTTTCCAGTTATGTTGTTTACTTGTGTGGTTCACAATGGTATATAATTTCTCATTGGGCGAGATAATCACACCCTCTCTCTCTCTCTCTCTCTCTCTCTCTCTCTCTCTCTCTCTCTCTCTCTCTCTCTCTCTCTCTAACTAGTGATGTCTCTCTTATCATGATCTTAGGGTTGATAAAGACTTAAGTCTCTTGGGGGCTTGAGCATTTCTTTGTCCCTTTTTTATTCCAATAAGATTGTCAGTTCTTTATGATCTCCTTTACCAAGAGTTTGTGTTGAGTCCATACTCTTGCTAAAGTGGGGGATAAATGTATAGTCAGAAAATGGAAGAACTTCCATTGTGGACTAGTTTATCCTTCTGAGTAAGTGGTTTTGGTGTCATGTCAAGCACCTTGAATGGGTTCCTGATTTAGACTTGGCTTTCCCCCTGTTCTGCCCAAATTCTTCACCTCTCTCTAGCCAGTTTCTGGCATTCTAGACTGCAAATTTGAGATCTTTGACCTCAGGGTCAAGGTTGACCTTTTAGGTCTATGTCAACCTCAAGCCTGACCTAGGTCAAGTTCAACCTCACCCCTGACCTAGGTTAAAGTCGACCTTGACCTTGACCCAGGGTCCAAATTTTAGGGTCCCACAGTTTTCAAATGTCAATCTTTGAAAAAGTTAAATCCAGCTCCCAGGTTGGCTGTTTCGGGTTCCGAAGAAATGATTCCTAAATTATATTTAATATAGATCCTCTCCTAGGGGTAAAAGCTTTAATGGGAATTTAAATCTCCAATGTCGGCCTCCTTAGAAGATTATGCCCTAATTTAATATAAAAGGGAGCCTTTCTCCTCTCATTTTCTCTAATTCCTCTATTGAAGCCTAAGCATCATCAAGTGAAGTTCAAGCAAGAAATAAAGAAATATTTGAAGCAAGGATTCATCCATCATCAAGCATTCAAGCATTAATTTTCATCAAAGAGATCCATGGGAAGCCATTGAAGGATTCAAGCTACATAGTTCCCTTTTTGTGATCTCTCCATCCATCTTCTTCCAAGCCTCTTCATACTCAAGAGCCCATTCAAGATTTTGTGTTGGAGATCTACATGCAATTGATTGAAGAAATCCTAAATTTTAAATTATACATCCATTGGTGCATACCTACTTATGGATTCAAGGATTCAAATCGTCCACAAGGACTTTTACAAGCAAGGTGAATTTATGCATTTACTTTGTTTATTTTTGCAATTTAAATTATATATTTGATGTTAATTCCAAAATTGGGGTTTGACTAAGGAAAACCCCTCCCCCCAATAAATAAATCTATTTTTCTTGCAGGTACAGGTTTAGGATTGAAGATTTAAAACTCAAATCTGGATACCCTTTTCAGCAAACTATCGAGATCCGCAAACACATTTTCTGTCAGACCTGTGCAGGTCAGGGTTGATATTATTGGGTCAGGGGTGAGATTAGTGGGTCAAGGTTGACCTTTTTCATAAGACGGTGTCAGATCAAAAAAATATTTCTGGGTTTTGTTCATCTCTGCGTTCCAATTCTATATCATACTTCATATTTTCCAGAGAGAGAGTATAGACCTTAAAAAACAACATTCTTTAGATCTGCAATTCTTTAAGGTTGGTACTTCCTCTCATCCTTTTAAATTACTATTATATACAATATCCCCTTAATCATAAAATATAATTTAAGATATTCTTCCTTTCTCTCATTTCCAAATGGTGAATTTCATTTGTGCATTGATCCTTCTTTTGGGTTAATCAACTTGGATCTTTAATTTATGCATTTGGGGATAAAAGAGGATTGTCTTATCTTCCATCCCCCTATATGGTTAATCACACAACAATATAATCACATTCAAAACAAAAATTAAATGTAAATGTTAAGGAAATATAACACAACACATCAAATTCAATTTTCTTCCTTTATAGTTGCTAACAAGGATGCCAATATTTTCATTTTCAAGAATAGTTCTAGAGTAGCGGGAGCATTTTCATCTCCACCTTTGCAAGAAAGTGACAAAGTATTCCTGTTGGTTTTTCTTCAAGTTGCATAAGTCCAACATGGTGATATATCTTGAAAGGTTGTACACACAGTTTTGAGCAAATTTGTGGACAAGCTCTTTGAAAGTCTTGACGGGAGGAGTTATGTTCGTGAAGCATTCCATCGCTTGACCCTTAAGACTCCTTGGGAACAATCTCATGAGGTACGAGTCATCTTGATGGAAATAAAAAATTTTGGTATAAAATTTGTGCACATGATCATGTGGATCTCAATTTCCATCATATTTGTCATAGTGAGGGATCTCAACCTTTCTAGGGAAGTCTTTCATGTTAACAATTTTGTCAAAAGGATTAGGACAAATTGAATCAAGTGAGAATAAATTCTTGGGTGCTAACATCTTTTCCATCATGCTCTTAATTTGTTTGATCTCCTCTTCTTGATATGGACCTTGCTTCTTAATCTTCTTGTCCACATCAAAGTTGTAGGGGACTCTAGCACCCTTGTTGATTAAAATTTCTAGGAACTTGTCTTTGTTTTCCTCTAGATATTTCTCCACATACTACTAGAAGAGTTGTTCTTGTTTCATTTTCATGAATTCCTAGGAGGTGAGGTCAAAACTTGAGCTAATACCCCCATATTGTGAACCATGATGAACACATTGTGAAGGTTGGTTTGAGTTCCTAGGAGGTGTTCGTCTCCTATAATGATCATGTCTTGAGGCCCTTCTTCCTCTAGGGATAGGAGATCATGTTGGAATCCTTGAACATTTTCTACTTTGTGGAGTCTCAAGAGGAGTGGATGGAGGAGATTTATTTCCACCACTAACATGCATGTTATTAAATTGGTCATTGAGTCGCTGAGCCAAGAGTCTATCTTGCTCCTCCTGGAGGGATTTATTTTATATTTTCAACAAGGTTTTTCTCTCCAACTCAAGGAGTATAAATTTCTCTTCCTTTTCATCTTGTTCATCTAGGAAGGCTTTCTTTTCATGCTCAATTCTCTTAATCCTTTCACTCGTGAATCTTGAAGATGTTTTGAGTGGTGAACTTGGTCTTGAATGTCACAACAAATTATTGGTGTACGCTGCATTTACGTGAGTGTCATAAAGTTCCTCATATTTGTTTTCATGTTGTGATTGCTCATCTTGATAGGATTTCCTCTTACCTCTCTCAGCACTTTGGTGTGCATCTAGATATCTAGTTGAGATAAGGGGTGAAGTTGGTTGACTTTCACGAGAGGAACCGCCAAAGTAAATGGTATCTCTATGTTTTGCAAATATGTCATCAAGGCATTTATCCATGTCTTCCATCTATCATCGAGTCATTGTCTAACTCATATCCATATCTAGGTGAGAATATTATAAGGGTGTACCCAAATCACTAAGGTGACTCTTGGAATCAAACCAAACTTCTGAGTTGTTCCTAGGTGATTGATCAAATATGGGTTCTTTTCCCTTACATTTTTGGCAAGTTTGAACTAAGGGTAATTGGTTAAAGACTACTTGAGGTCATTTTCCTTGATCTACTTGATATATTGTTGTAACTGACATGAAAGAAAAGGTACTAGCTGATAGGATGTACTTAAGAAAAGTTGGCACCAAACTAGGATAGTAAAGGCATTCACTTGTCCAAAAGAGAGATGATAAGATAGAATTTTGCAAAGGGTGGAAACCATCACTACCACAAAGGTGCCTAATGAATGAGTGAATACCCTAACACATATGGAGTAGGAGGATGATTTATCCAAGTTAAATTAATTGAATTTGAATTTATATGAAAGTGAATGGACAAGAGATTACCAAAACTCTCCAAGTGTGTTATCAAATAATCTAAGGGTTTATCTTCTCAACAAGGACATTTTCTAGGTCACGAATGCCAAGAAAGGTCACTTGTGAAATCAAAGATTACTATTTCAAGACATCAAAATGCATGGATCCAAAGTTTAAACAAGCTTCTAACAATAGGGTAAGTGACCTAATCTGATCTAGATCAAACCAGGAAGATTAAAAATGATAGGATAGGAAATTGGGCAAGTTGACAGTTTGACACTTAAGAATGTATATTTGTTGATCATTTTGATGTTTGTCTTGATGTTTGGTGTATGTTTTTATGTTTTACTCATGCAAGACACATTAAGCAGATTGTTTGTTTTAAATAGAACAGTCACTCCACAACCTAGGTAAGCCAGGGTAATATCTATTGAATTCCCACTTGAACCAAAGTTCAGCCACATCTATTCATAGTGGAAAACTTAGAAACTTGGAGGCACAGGCTCCTCCTAATAGTGCACTCACTTATTAGGCACACCAAGCTTCAAATCCCAAGGGAATCACTTCCCAAAGGACCGTTGTCTCTACTAAGAGCTGTGAAAATGTGAGACATCTTAGTCGGTCTCTGACCTTCCACACCAACAGTTAGAGGGTTATTGGTCACTAAAACAAAGTTTGTATTCAAGGCATCCGTTCAGGTGGTTGTGATCAAGTCATTTTTCCAATTAAGGGGTCTCTCCCAATCCTTTCAAAGAAAGGTTTTCACTTTAACAATGTAGGGACTTTAACGCACCACTAGGGTACTAGAGGAGATTTTGGTTGCCACAACAAATTCACACCTGTCCACTATGAGATTAATCACAATGTCATTTTTTATATACTGGTTTGGAAGGGCTTGGCTTTAGCCTGTTACCGGTTGTGCAATCCACTCTCACTGGCTCTATTAAAGCACTTGGGAGGTAGCCACACTAGAATAATTATATGAGTTTCTCTTGCACCCAAGATCCACAAAGGCAAGGGGAGAGGATACACTCATATAATTCTTAGGGTTATAATCTAAAAGACACTTCAAACACATAATAAAATGACAACAATGCTTCTGGATTTTTGATCATCCTAAAAGGGTGAGAGCATAGTTTCCTAACATCATTGTCATTCATAAAATACCAAAATAGAAGTTCATTTTAGAATTCTTACATGTGGGTTCCTATTGTAATAAAACAAAATAAAATGCAAGCACAAAGTTTAGCATGCTATCAATCAAGGCAACTTGTAAGACGATTTGTTAGTAGTCTTTATTTGAGTCTTCTTTTCAACGTCCTACAAACCACATGTTAAGCTATTTCAAAAATAAAAATAAAAAAACAAAGAAAACAACAAACAACAAACAACAAACAAGATATGCAATGTATACTCAACTTATGCAAACCCTAGGGTTAGATCTAAAAATAAATTTTTAGGAGCAATAATAACCAGAAAGTAATCTAAATGACAACTCATATCATGCATTGAACCATGTGAAAAATAAGTGCAAGCTAATCATTAAATGCCCTATTTTTAATTTTGATTTTTTACCTAGTCAACAAGATTAGACCTATATGATATGAATTTGGATCCCAAAATCTAAATGCAGAAAATAGACCCCTTTTAAAAAACACAGAGCTTTCCAAAAATGTCAGAATATTAAAAAAATATTTTTTATTTTTTCCCTAGGGAGCCGCATCCCAAAACAGACTAGTTTTCATAAATCGACCAAATGAGCTATGATATTGCATCCAAATTTTAAACACAAAGAAATTTGACCCCCTGTAGAATTTAAATACCTTTCTGAAAAAGTAAAAATTTCTAAAAAATATACTAATTTGTGCCAAAAATTAAATTTTTATGAAAAATAAAGAAAAAATTATAAAAAATACATGATACCTCAAAAAATTCTGATTTTTTTAATAAAGCTTCTTTGATATGTCCCCAACCTACAAACAAATATTTAGATATAAACCCCAAGTCGTTTGGGAGATATGATCAAACCTATGAAAATCTAGGGTTTTTCGTCTCCAAGCAAACCTGCACAAGGGGGTTAGCTCAAAAAATAATCAAAACCAATATGTAAAGGTGGGTTTCCCCATGGTGGGCACAAAAATGTGTGCTGAAAATGTGACACACTTCTATGATGCATTATATTCAAGATTTCTCAAGAATGAGGTCTCAAATGGTGACTCATAGCTCCCTATTCGTGGAGTGCATGGGTTTATAATGGAGGCCCTCAGTTTAGACTTAGTTTGTGACCATGGAAGTACACCATAAAATGAGAGATTCAAAGAGGAAAAGTAAGAATTCCAGTCTGCATGATCATCAAATATGCATGCAAATAAAACTATTCTATATGATAACAATGCATGAAAGCAAACTAATCTATATGATAACAATTCATGAAAGGAAATATGCAAGCTAATCTATGAAAGAAATATGAATCTAAATTAAGATGAATCTACTCTAAATGGATTGTCATGAATGCACGAGGGAAGAAGACAAGAAGAAGAAGTTGCAATGTTCAAGCTCAAGTGCTCAAATTTTCCTCCAAAATCGCTTTCCAAACCTGCAGCATAACAATAGCATAAAAGTGTATATCCAAATGAGGAGAGGTTTCCTTTTAAAGAGCAATGGACGGTAGAGATTAAGAGGTAAAAAGAAATGAGCAACAGTGGAGATTAAATCTTGGTTGATCCATGTTCTCATATCTTCAAAAGGCCAAATCAAACGCTATGATTAAGAGGCAAAAAGCCCACCACTTAGGAAGATGTGTAGAAAAAGGAACTTTATTTATTTTTATTTAATTTATTTCCTTTTTTCATTACAAAGAGGGATTCAAGTGGAGATTTTATTTAATGAAAAGAGAGATTTTCTTTTGATTAAATAATATTATTTTATTTAATTAAAAGGGATATTTTAATTAAATAAGATAATATTATTTAATTAAGAGAGATTTTAATTAAATAAGATAAGATTATTTAATTAAAAAGGGATTTTAATTAAATAAGATTATTTTTTTTAATAAAAAGGAATTTTTTTCTTTTAATTAAATAAAATAATTGATGAAATGATCAAACCTTAGAAAATATTGAAATAATTAAATTAGTTACGATTTGATCAAGTAAATTGATTTGCATTAAAATGTTGCCAAGCTTTGATTGAGGAAATTGATAAATTTATAAATTGATTTTGTCATTTGATAAATTGAAGAATGGGGGCCCATAGTCTCGGCGACCATTTTAGGGTGCATACAGTAACTAAATATGATTCTCTTTATCATTGCATCTTTCAAATATAGTAAAGGGTTTCATAAAGATATAAGCCCCTTTGATATTACTATTCTATTAATGTAGATGCATACCTTTCCCTTGTATTGATGTTATTAGTAAATGTGCAATTCTGGAAGTAAGATTGTTGTATGATGCTTTTATATTTTCATGCATTGCTTAGATCCAATTTGGATCTCACACCCTTTCTTTTCAATGATGCAGGAAATGAGACCAAAAAAAAACCTAGGATGCAAGACAAGTAGAGACAACGCAAAGGACATAAAGACTCAGACAATGAAAAAAACCAGCCGTATAATGCAGAAGACCTCTTAAAGGCAATGCATGGACCCCTAAACCTCAATATGCTTCTATCATGCTTTCTTTTCTACATATGTTCCTCTAAGTTCCAATGTGAAAGTGTAATATAACAAGAACATTTCTTTATTACATTAAGTTTGAGTGCACAATGTAATGATCAAGTATGAATTTGAAAATTTGAATATGATCAATACTTGGAGTACAATGTAACTGATAATATGAATGTAATAGCTATGTATTTCATCTATATTATCTAAATAATAGTATCTAAGAGGTGTACCTTTACGCAATCTTTTGATATTTTTTATTATTCCTGCATATATAAAATTAGGGTAACAATTACTATAATCTACAAGCCAGAGCCACCAACTGCATAACCTAGAACTACCCTAGATAACTCTACGGGCCTTTAATATATAGTCAATTTTAATCGCCCAAGAAGATTCTAGAAATTAAACACTAAAGTTTGAGGCCGACCATCCCTAAGATATTATTATTCATTTTTATTATATAAGAGTAGTCCCAAAAAACTTTGGAACCCAAAAATAAATTTTGAAGAAACTTTAACATTTTCAAGTTTAGGCAGCACAACTTTTGGAGGCCATAACTCATCAACCATTGACCTGATGGGCGTTCATAACCCCATTTCAGAAATGCCACAAATTTCTCTACAATGCCTCACTAGGGAATGCCTAGTTAGCAAAGGTTTCAACCCAATTTAGAGCCTCTAAATCCTTCAAAACTGAGTTCAAAGTTTTTGTACCCTGCTGCCAATACCGAAAATATTTGATATCTACAAAACTAAATTTGATCTGCAAATGAAACTTTATTAGAAGGCTTACACAATAAAAGTGAACCTCTAGGGAAGAAAATAGAACATTCTGAGCTTAAATGAAAAAATTACTAAAAATAGTAACTTTCCAAAAATAGTAACTCTATACAAAATAGCCCTTATTGAAAAGAAACCAAAAAATATTTTTGGGTGATGCAAGATTGCTCTTACACCCAGGATGCTCCTACATCAGACACCCAAGATAATTTGAGAAGTGACCTTGTCACGTCTCTGGTGTTCAAAGGAAAACTAAGACGATTAACCTCCTCCCTTGATAGCCATGATGAATCTTCTACAAGTCATCCTTTCAATTTGACTAAATATTCTTCATATATCCTCTTGCTTGTGCTTTTTCCAAAATGACTATCCAAAATATCTTCAATCTCCTCTGTAACTGAACTAGTTGCTAGAATATTCCATTGTGCTTTTGTGATCTGAACCTCAATAGCTCCCTCATGATATTCTATCAAATATGAATGTTAAACACTGGTGAAATATTGAGTTCACTGGGCAACTCTACTTCATAAGCATTTCCTGAATCATGCTTCTTTAGTATTTTGCATGGTCCAAACTTATTGATCTTCAACTTATTATATGTTCCTCCTGAAAATCTCTCCTTTCTCAAATGAACCATGACTTCATCTCCCACCTGGAAATCCTTATGCCTCCTTTTCTTATATGCCTTAGCCTTGTACTGCGTATTCATTTTATTAATATGATGCCTCACCTCCTCATGCAAATTCTTCAAGTTTTCTGTAAATTCCTTAGCTTCAACATTACATGTCTCTCCTTTGTCAAACTTTCTTAATTCTTATCCATTTATTAGACTACTTCCATATACTATCTGGAATGGTGATTTACCAGTGCTCCTATTGATAGAAATATTACATGAAAATTCTTCCTATGGTAAAACCAAATCCCATCCCTTTGGTTTATCTCCAACCAAGCATCTCAATAGGTCTCCCAAACTCCTATTCACAACTTTTGTGTGTCCATGAGTTTGTGGATGTTGTGCTGAGCTGAACTTCAAATTTGTCTTCAAAATTTTCCACAAGGTTCTCCAAAAGTACCCAATGAACTTGGTGTCCCGATCTAAAACTATGCTCTTTGGTAATCCATGTAGTCTTACCACCTCCCTGAAAAATAATAATGCTACATGAATATCATCATTAGTCTTGTTGCAGGGAAAAAAATGTGTTATTTTCAAAAACTTATCCACCACTACAAAGATGGAATCATGCCCTCTCTGAGTTCTCGGTAAACCAAGAACAAAGTCCATACTCATATCCTCCCATGGCCTCCCTGGTAAAGGTAATGGCTTATACAACCCTATAATTTGCTTCAATCCTTTTGCCATCTGACATACCTTGCAGCCTTGTACAAATTTCTTAACATCTTTCTGCAACTCTGGCCAATAATAGTTCTCACTAACCAGAGAAATGGTTTTATCTCTCCCAAAATGTCCAGCCAGTCCTCCACTATGCTTTTCTTTGATTAGATTCTCCCTCATGGAACTCTTTGGAATGCACAACTGACTACCTCTGAACAATATATATTCCTGGATTATGAAATCCAACCATTTGGTTCTATCTAGAGTAACAGGTTCTCTACAAGCTTTCCAAGCTTTGCCAAAATCTTGATCTTTAGGATACAAAATCTTGAGTTCCTTTAACCCAACAACCTCAATTTTCATCTTCGTAAGCAAAATCAATCTTCTACTAAGGGCATCTACAACCCTATTAGAATTCCCACTCATGTGTTTCAAAACAAAAGTGTAACTCTACAAAAACTCAACCCATTTCAAATGGCTCATATTCAACTTTCCTTGACTATTCAAATATTGCAAAGTTTGATGATCAGTAAATAAAACAAGATTTTTTGGAAAAAGATAGTGTCTCAACTTCCTCAATGCTTGAACTATAGCATAGAAATCTTGATCATAAAAAAAATATTTTCTCTTGGCATCATTCAACTTCTCACTAAAATAAACAATGGGTTTACCTTCCCGACTCAGAACTACTCCAATAACATTACCACTAGCATCATAGTCTACTTGAAACACCTTGTTAAAATTTGGAAGTGCTAAAATAGGCTATTCTATAACTTTTATTTTCAAAAATTCAAAACTCTTATCTGCCCCTACAGTCCACGTAAAATCTTTCCTATGCCCTCTCATTATTTATGTCAAGGGTCCACAGATACTACTGAAACTGCGAATAAATTTTTTGTAAAAGCTAGCCAAACCATGAAAATGTCTTACCTCAATAGAACTCCTTGGGGTAGGCCATTAGAGGATAGCCTAAACCTTCTCTAGGTCCATGTTTAGATCTTCTGTTGAGACTATGAATCCCAGATACACTAATTCCTTCTTCATAAAACTACACTTCTTCTGATTAATCAACAACTTCTCTTCCCTTCACCTCTCAAACACCTTACGAATATGAATCATATGTTCTTTGAATGTCTTACTGAAAAATCAAAATATCATCTAGGTACCTGATAACAAACTTACCAAAAAATTCTTTCAGTACTTCATTCATGAACTGCATGAATGTTCTTGGTGCATTGGTTAGCCTAAAAGGCATGACTAACCACTCATACAAGCCCTCCTTTGTCTTGAAGGCTATCTTCCATTCATCTCCTTCTCTGATCCTGATTAGGTGATATCCAATCTTTAGATATATCTTTGTGAAATATTCAACTCCACTTAAACAATCCATAATATCATCTATTGTTGACAAGAAAAAATCTGTACTTGACAGTGATCTTATTGATAGCTCGAGAATATGTACACATCCTCCATTCTCCATTATTCTTTGGTGCTAATACCCCTAGTACAACACATGGGCTCAAGCTTTCTTGGAACAATCCCTTCTACAATAACTCATGCACTTGTATGTTCAATTCCCCACTCTCTATTGGAGTCATCCTATGAGCTCCCTTGTTTGGAAAACTAATCCCTAGAATCAAGTCCATCTTGTGACTAATCTTTCTCACTGGTGGTAATCCATCAGGTACATTATCAGAAACAATATCCTAAAACTCCTCCAACAAGTTTGCAACTTCTGTAGGTACATCTTCAACTTCTTCTTTACCCACTTTTGGAATTAGAGAAAAACACATATCCTCATGTCTCATACCTTCTAAGAAATTTCTTCAATCAACTAAGCATATTCTGACATTAATAAATACCTTTTCTCCTATTTCCTTCATTGGATTCAACTTATGTCAGACTCTATCCTTTGTCAAAGAATAAGTATTAGCATGACCATCATGTATGGCATGCCTATCGAACTGCCAAGGCCTTCCTGGAAAAAAATGAAATGCATCCATGGGGATGATATCACAAAGTACCTCATCTCAGTAACTTCCAATCTTGAACTTCACTAAGCACTACTCATTGACCAGGACCTTGTGATCATCCTACACCTAGGAAATTATGTATGGATGTGGGTGCTTTTCCCTTTTTAGCTTCAACTTTGTGACCATTTCTTCTGATACTAGATTATCATTGCTTCCACCATCAATAATCACATCACAACACTTATCCTTGCACTTTCATCTAGTGCAAATTAGGCTCTTCATCTGATCTGAGCTCTTCTCTTCACTTATTAGGATCCTCCTAACAACTAGGGCTTCTCCTCTCTAAGCATCATCTGAGTGTTCTGACTGAGCTTCTTCATTTGCATGCACAACTCATGCCTGGCCTTCATTTCTCCTATTTGTCCTTCCTTGATGTTGTGGGAATTCATAGGCCTGGTGTCCTTCTTCTCCGCAAAGGAAACATGTCCCACGAAAACCTCCTCTTCCTAGTCCTTGCCCTATTCCTCTTCCTCTCTGATCCCTATTTTTTTGATCACGGGGATGATTGTAATTATTTCCCCTCTGATTATGGCTCCTACTTGACTCATCATTTCTTTTTGGATCTTCATTTCAGCCTCCATATGACCATCCATCAGATCTTCCACCATGACCTCTTCTAGATTGCTTCCTTTCAAACTTCTTGTTCAACTTCTCTTCCACTCTTAGGGAAAACTGGTGTGCCTCTTCAATTATATTAATTCTAACCAGACTCAACTCATCTTGAATACTTGGCCGCAATCCATAAAGATAATGGGCAAATTTTTCCTTCTCCGGTTCTACATGACCGATTTTAATGAGGACTCAGTAGAACTCTTCTGTGTACTCCTGCACATATTTTCCCGCTTGTTTCAACCCTTGAATTTTTTTCAGCACATCTAGCTCATAATCAATGGTAATGAACTATCTCTTCAAATTCTCCACCATTCAGCCCCATCTTGTGATTTTCTCCTTTCCTTTTCTATTCCTCTCCAACTGAATCTCTTGCCACAAAAATTTTGCATGGCCCTTCAATTTGGCCTTCACAAATTTGACACGATCTGGGTCATCGACATCTTCATACTCAAAATATTCTTCTAGATCATTGATCTAGTCGATCAGCTCCTCTAGGTTAAGATTTCCCAAAAATGTGGAAACTTCAATCTTGGCTCTCTTTCCAATCTTGGAAATGGCTCTCAAAAGCCTATCATGTTCAGGATCTCTAGGCACTTTTGGTAATTCCTAGTCACCTTGTCCTTCTTCTTCAAATTCCTCATCACTTTCATCTCTAACTAAAATATGTATTCCTCTATGTAGCTCCTCTTACAATCCTTACACTTGTCTCTAGAGGAATCTAAAACCTTCTTCTATCACACCTCCAGCTCTTCCTCCATGATTCCTTTGTGGAGACATTTACGCCTCTTATCATGCAAACCCACAACCATAGTCCTGGTGCAAACTGCTTCATAATCGCTAATCTGTCTACACACTCAGGAACTACTACTCTGATACCACTTGATGGAGGGTTCTCCCCTTATTAACACAAACACACAACAATATCGAGAATAACAAGATTTGCAAAAGACAGGAAATGGGCTTTCTATTATCCACCATGAAATGAAATTACAATATTCTAAAAAATAACATGCACCTTCAGAAATGTAACATGCACAACCACATGGGCATTTTATTACAATAATCTCCAAGCCAGAGCCACGAGCTACATAACTCAGAACATCCCTAGACAACCCTACGAGCCTTCAATATATAGGCAGTTTTAACCGCCCAAGAAGATTCTAGAAATTAAACCCTAAACTTTGAGGCTGACTATCCCTAAGATATTATTTATCATTTTTATTAAATAGTACTAATCCCAAATGAATTTGGAACCCAAAAAGAAATTTTGAAAAAACTTTAACATTTTCAAGTTCCGGTAGCGCAACTTCCGGAGACCATAACTCATCAATCATTGACCCGATGGGCCACCCAAACCCCATTTCAGAAATTCCAAAAAGTTCTCTACAACACCTTAAAAGGGAATGCCCATTTATCCTAGGTTTCAACTCCATTTAGAGCTTCTAAATCCTTCAAAATAGAGTTCAAAGTTTCTGTACCCTGCTGCCAATACCAAAAATATCCAATATCTACAAAACTAGACTTGATCTAGCAATGAAAATTTACTGGTAGGCTGATACAATCAAAGTGAACCTCCAGGGAAGAAAATAGAACATTCTGACCTCAAACAGAAAACTTACTAAAAATAGTAACTTTCCATAAATAGTAACTCTGCACAAAATAGCCCTTATTAAAAAGAAACCAAAAAATATTTTTGGGTGATGCAAGATTGCTCTTACACCAAGGATGTTCCTACATCAATCTCTTCTTGGAAAATTAAGAAACTAGGCTACATTTTCCTATATATGAATGACTGATCTTCTCTAGTTTTCCCTTCTAAACCCTATCACATGTTTGATAAACCTTTGAACGTTTTCTTTTAAGGTCGTAGATATGAGATGAAAACTTAGGGTTCATAAGAGATTTGATGGAGTCTCAACAATTTTCTTTACGAAGATTTATTAATGTTATTGATTGATATTACCGTGGCACCTTAATGAATGATTTTTCTAAATACTAGGGAAATAATTTTTCTGAAGACTAGGGAAATTATTCTTCATACTCTGATATAACTTAATTTTTTTCTAAACAACATTGTATTCTTTTGTATTTGAACATAATCACTTAATGAGAACATTGTTGTTGTAGATATAAATGCTTTTTATTCTCCATCTTTTAATGAAAGTCATTTACTATTGTACGATAGTAAACCCTTTAATTTTTTCTTGTGCTTCATTCACCATATATGTCATGTTCCTTTTTTATGATTCCTAAATTGCTCTTTATTATTCTTGTAACTATATTCAAGCATATGTTTCTTATTGTATAATTTCATTGTTACCATCATTAGATCCTTATTCTTTGTTCATCACTTAAGTTTGAACTATCCTTGAAGGACATTTTATTATAAAATTACCAACCATGTGTACATTCCTGCTTTATCATAAACAATGTAACTATTCATTGGATGATTATAGTTACTCTAGCAGTAGCATTGCAGAATTTGTGTTGCATTTCTATAACACTATGACTATACCAATTCTATTTTTTATTGGTTTCTTTATATTTCTATATATTATCCTCATGGTATTGTTGCTCTAGGTATTAAAATTGATCTTAGTAGCACATATCATTCTTTTTGAATTGATTAATGATAAATGGATTGAGATATGTGCTTAACCATGAATATCCCTTTATGTGTCCATTTGCAGATTTTAAACTAAAAGGTTTCACATAATGATGACTTGTCCCTTTAATAGTTTCCTATCTTTATGATATTATGTTTATCAAGGATGCTGAAGTAAAATGTTTATTGTATAAATGACATGTCCCTTTAATAGTTTGTTATCTTGAATATGTTGTTATTCATTGTAACTTTCAACTACATATTAAATATTCCATGGCACATTGGGCTCGACCCTTTTGGGAGCCCACTTGATATCATGTGTTGATGAATGGTAAACGTGTACCTACCCCTGTAGATGAAATAACTCATTAAATAAAACATGAAGTTTTGAATGTTCCTTTCTGATGCTTCAATATGATTTGATGCACTTGTGTAAGTAATTGTGCATGCACAGATGATTAGTAGACATAGGATTGTGACCTCTCATTGATCTGAAAATTATTTACCACCATTGTAGGGAACAAATCATGAAGAAACATCCTGAAGACAAAGATGAAGACAAAGATGGGGTGTTTTCCTAAACATGTGCGAGGATTCATCATTACACCAGGCAATGAGGAGTCACTTTCCCTTGTCTATCACTTATAATTTATGCATAGTTTCCTTTACTTGATGCAACGTTGAATGGTCTAAAGAAACTTAAAGAAAAGAATTTTCAAAATATCATTCTTGAAAGAGACTTAAAAATGATTATAGACCACCTTAATGGGGAAGTTGGTTTCTCCTGGGACTTGGTTAGCCTTTTAAAGGATTGTAAAATTATTTTTAGGATCTTTCCTCAATCAAAATTACAAAATATTTTTAGAGAGGAAAACAAAGGAGTGGTTCAAATGGTCAATATTGGTCTATTTTTTAGAGAGAAATACTATATAAACTACTTTTAGCATCCTCATAATCTCAAATGAATTCCTACTATTCAGAGAAAAAACATGGTTTCCGTTGGGATTGGACTAATGGACTTAAGATATGAAGAAATTACATTATATCAAATTCAGCTTGGGATATATAAATTTTAAGATTTCTTACATGTTACATAGGAGGTGTTGGATGCATAAGATAGAGGATGTTTTTTAAATAAGTGGTAGAAGTTATCTTAAGTCTTGGATGATGGGAGAAAAAAATTAGATTCAATGTTCAAATTTGATTTAAAATTCAAATAAGATGTTGTAATAAATAATAATTGAAGAGAAAAGGAACTTAAACAATCCAAGAGAGCTAGGTGAGAGAGAGAGAATGTTACCATGAGAAAACCAAATCCAAGAGTATTCACCAAAATGAGCCAAAGACAATGGAGACAAGATGTTTTATAAGGGGAAAAGAAAAGAAAAACCCCTTCATAATATTATGAATGAGGCCATATCCTAAAGGGAGAAAAAGAGAGAGAAAGAGGGGTGTGTGCACCAAGTTGTGAACCAAAAAAGTGGACACACCTTTAAAAAAAATTCAAATTTTCAATAACCCGATCAGGTTATTAAAAATTTGAAATCATTCTAGGCTTAGTAAACCAAGCCTAGAATATACTATAAAAAAATGTGAGCACCTCAAAACCCGATTGGGTTATGAGGAATTTCTCATAACCCAATCGGGTTAGGAGGAATTTCTCATAACTCGATCAGGTTATGAGACTCATTGAGTTTATAATAACCCGATCGGGTTATGAGAAACATAACAAAAACAAAATAGCCCGCGGCTTAGGCCATTTTTTAACACCTAAACCATGGAGCAGAATTCTGGAGGAGGTTAAACAGTAGCATAACCAGGTCGTGTTTTGCACAAAACACCATTTAATCAATATTTTCAACCAATGGCGCCCCGTAACAAAGGTAAGTTTGTTTGTTTTTGTTATTTTTTTTAACAATTGTAATCAAATTAGGTTATTTTATTGATTTTTTTTTATCTTTTATTAATTTCATTCCAGATTCATCAAACAACCCAAAAAGACAAAAAAAAATGAAAGACCACCCCCTGTAGAAGCACCATCATCGTCACCTGTAAACCCTAAACAACCCTCGCCACCCATAAACCCTCAACCACAATCTCCACCCGTAAACCCTCCACAAAATTCTCCTCCTCCATAACCATCACCACCCGTACACCCTCCACATGTGCTGTTAGGTCATGTAGATGCATCATAGGAAGACCTTGTGCAATGCCTTAACCAAAATAGTGCACAAATTAATATATTGGTCAATAGGTTGAAGGCTTCCAGTCTTCAGCATCATTCTACCCTCGCCACTACATTAGAAAAAATGTCCAATAGTGCAAATGAGGTGTCCCAAGAAGTGAAAAAATGGGGTTCATGGAGGGATAGGTGTCATACATTTTATGCTGATGGTTTATCCTATGAGGATGTGAAAAGAAAAGGCATAGAAAAATGTGAAATATGTGCCCTTTTCACCGATCCTAATACTAGCAATTCCCTAGAATTTAATACAAAATGATTTCCTATACATTGGTGTGTTCATAGGGGGATGAAATCCGCTTTTTGAGATAGGTGGTACATGGTATTTGAACAACCGCCTTGTAATAATAATGATGTTCCTTTATATTTTTTGAGGAAGCTATACTGTGAGTTTATCATTGGCGATAAGTTGAATTAATTTGACTTCCATGAGTTCCAGGGTAGAGGGAGAGGCTCTGCGTAGGATAGACCTGGGTCACATAGGATTACGTGACCAAAAGAGAGGAGGCGTACTATGAGAAAACCCCTAATTCATGTTGTGGTCCCAGTAGTGGTGAAGGATTCTATGGATATATAGACTCTTCATGGAGTTGCATCATTGACTAATGTCATTATCCAACATGGCACTCAATTAGTTGGAGAGGATGGATCAGTGCCACCTCCATCTTCATCAGATGCACCATTAGGATCATCCCATCCTACGCCAGCTCCATCGCCATTAGATGTATCATTAGGATCAACTCATCTCATGCGAGATCCATTATCATCAGATACATTTGCAGGGTCAGCCCAGCCCATTGAGCATATCTACATTAGTTGTAATGGTATATGTGATGGGGTAGATAGCCAGGTGAGTGTGGATGGTTCGACATCCCATTCATGTGTACATTGTGGTAGAAGATGTTAGGCATCCACTACTGAGGATGTGGCCCTCACAGATGTTCTGTCGTCGATGGTGTATTCCTCAGAGCCAACACAGGTTTGTTTAAATTTGTGTTTTGACATGTTATTTTAATTAATTACCTAAATCTGTTAAAAGTAAATAAAATTTGATGTATAGAAGAATCTAAATTGATACATGAATAATATGCATTGCAGGGTGCAACTGGTGGTACAAGCACACCAAGGATTTCTCATTATAGTACACGTAGACAGGTAGCTCAAACACCTGAGGTAATATTTTATAAATATTCCTAAAATAGAATATTACATTATTTTGAAAATATCATATCTTAATAATTTGTATGGTGTTAACCTAGTGTATGTTTTTTTCCTATTTCTTTATGGTCAAATAATTTTTTCTAATGTAATTCAACTCAAGGAATTCACTTCCTTGTCTAGCCATCATGACTCAAATTGATTTGAACTCCCGCCCTCCATCCTTGGACTCAATTAAACTAATGTTGAACTCATACATAGACTCATACCCCAACCAATCACTTATTAGCTTCTGAATCAACCTTGAACATCATTTGAAACATCCAAACATCTTTCTTTTACTCTTATTTCTTGTCCAAAATCATGAATACAATTTATGATTGTTCATTGATTTTGATTATCCTTAATCCTTCAATACAGCTCCATGTCCTTATAAAGACTCCCAACATATATGATGCAGAGGTGGTGGTTTGTGACCTCATTGATCATGTCTGACAACAATCCATCTCCTATTTGTAATAACTTCTCACTTGCAAAGCCCACTTAAGGACTCACCTTCTAGGCTACCCCAAGTGCTCCTAGTGCTTCCCAAATACCATATCTTCACTCATGACTTCAAAATTAATTTCAACTCCATAAATAATCTCCTTATGGCCTATCTACCATGTTCCATAAACCCATTAAGTCTGGATAACCAAGCCCTTACCCATCTCTCACATTCAGCCCTTAAAGCTAGTAGCCCACACCAGTCACTATTTTGTCCTTTTCTCCAACATTCCCCAAATAACTAAGAAAAATAAAAAATGATTCAGATACCCTTTTGGGATTTTTAAATCCTCCCCAAGATTTAGTATATACTCCTTTGGACCATACCCAAGATCCAATACTCATGTAACCTCCAAACTAAGCCTGATTCTCCTCATTTACAAAGCAACCCCTGAATCCACTTACTATCATGACTCCAAAGGCTGAAAAAGTTCTTCTAGGGGTTAGGAAACAACATATTTTCAACTCTCCGAGGCTCTATCCTTTATCTATGGCCTTAGCCACTAAACCCTCACTTCTAGGATCACACACTTAGGGTCTGATCAAAAGGACCTCTCTAATCCACTCCAGGCCAAACCAACTGCTTACACACTTCACTATAGACCCCCAAATGTAGAATCCATCACAAAACCCCTTCATCCTTGAAGAAATCCACCATCCTTCTCTAACTGTGCCTAAAAATTTGTTAAAGAATAGTATTGTGTGTGAAAGAAGAGTTCAAAATTTTATATTGTAATAATGCTTTGTAAAATTTGATTATAAACTTGCGATAATAGATCATTTGTGGAATTCAAGTGAATCATAATCTTCATTGTAAAATATTTCTTATATATTTATTTGGTGTTTTATAGGGCTTATCAGAGGCTCAAATTTCTAAGATTGAGGATGCCACCCTTTCTGCCATTGATTTTGGCTTAGAGAGCTATGTGGTATCATTTTTCGCACACCTCTTGTTTATAGTTTTAATTGAACACATGCGGTATCATATTATTTCCCTTACCTTAATTTTTTTTTTTAGCCTACCCCACCAAGCTTGAGGTCACTAGGAAAGAGGAAGAAATCATCAGGGCCATTGAAACAAAAAAAGGTAATTAAGTCCAATTTAAGTATATTAGTTGAAATGTATTATGAACATTTCAATGTAGTCTATATTGATTAATGCACTTGACTTGTTTATTGTATACATATGGAATCAATTGGGTTTCACTGAACTAATGAATGGCCCAGACATTGCTGATGTTCAGGAGAGGGAGGAGGTACCACGTTTTCATATTTACTTTCAATTGCATTCTTGTTTGTTCAAAATATTTTAGAAATCATGTTCCTCTATTAATATGTTATTTTCTATGACTTTTCATACAGGAATTGGTCATAGCTACCTCAGATGAGGCAAACCCTTCTCCACTTCCTATGTATTCCCTTGCCTAGCACATGAGATCCAGTTACGGTATGTATTTTCTTTTTAGTCCATGCATTTTTTATTTTTTAGTATTTCTGATTTATAACATGTATTTTGTATTATTTTTTCTGTTGTAGGACCCTTCACCACTGCTCATCATTCCTTTTCCTGGCCATTTTTATAGGAGTCCCTCTCACCCACTATGGAGCCCACTTTGTTTATCAGTCAGCCCAAGCATAAGAGATCCAGCTGAGGCTTCAGTATGCAAATTACAACCCAATATTTATGTATTTTGATATTATTCTGAGATTTTATATATATATATATATGGCTTAACATTTGAATTGTTCTTGTGCAGAGACTTAGTGAACCAAGTGTTGCTGCGAAGAAGCTAGATTTTGATGATCCACCATAGTCGTAGATATATTGAGACATTGTATAGATCTAGTTGTGGTCATTGAATGACCAAATTTTGTGTGTATATACATGTGACATTTGTAGATTGTATATATTGACCTGGACATAGTTGATGTCATTTTTTGTAACTCTATTATGGATTTGGCATGTACACCATGTATTGATATGTACGCTATTATTATTGTCGATGCCACATTCTTGTAACTCTATTATTGATTTGGCATGTATGTCATTTTTTTATATGTACACAATTATTGCTCATTTTGATATATATGAAACTTGATATTCAATCCAATTTTTTCATTGTGTCTTCATTTGTTCATTGTTAGTATGTAAATACGTTTGTGTATATGCAGTCATGTGTAGGATTTATGCCTTAAGTGTATTCTAATTTCATGACTTGCATATATTCATGTGTCTACTTTATAACTTAATGTACTTATGTGTATTCATGTATATGCTTCATAACCTAAATTCATGTGGACAGGCTTCGTGCATGACTTAAATGAATTCATGTGTATGATTCATAATCTATGTCCTACATGTATGCTTCATGAATTAAGCAAATTTATGTGTATGCCTTATGTGTGTTCACAAGTGTACTTCATGATTTAATTTATATGTTCACGTATATGCTTCATAACCTAAATATATGTCCTACATGTATGCTACATTATACTCATGTGTATACATGTACTTCATGGTTTAATTGAATTCATGATTTATGTGCTACATTGTATTCATGTGTATCCTTCATGTCATATATGTATGCTTCACGACTTCAGTAAATTCATGTTTATATTTCATGTTGTGTATTCACATATATGATTGGTGACTTAAATGAATTCATGTACTATGTGCTATGAATATTCATGTGTATGTTTCATGACAAGTGAATTCATACATTATGAGTATTCTATTTGGCTTAAGAATTCTATCAGGCCTTACAAGTGTTTGTATGTACTATCCATGCCTTACATGTAGTTGTGAGTACCTTTTGTGCTTTAAAGGTTTTCTTGAAATTTGATAAAATAAAAAATGCAGATATATTATGATCCTAAATCATCCTTGGAGTAGCAACATTTTTGTTCATGGTTTATCTGATTCCCATAGACCTTAGGAAGGCTTGCTAACATACCCAATGGTGCTTAATGCACCTTGGGGACACTTTCATCCGGCATGGACGTGAACGTTATAGTGAATCTATGGGAGAAACAAGGTTGCCACTAGAATTTACCCATCCAAATAGAGCTAATGGCATAGAAGATTTGATTCTAGGACCCATAGTGTAAAAGATACCCAATGGTGCAACTTTCAACTGAGCACCACTACAAGTTTTGGCACCAAGAGAGATTGCCCTACCAAATTTAAACAAAGTCAAATATCCTAGAATGAAGACAGGTTATCGTAGGCCTTGATAACACGGTCCTATAACATTTGATGGTTTACTGATACGTCTCATGAGGTCCAAGGTATGAGCCTCAAAATATCGATGTCCAATCGTGCTTAGTGCACCTTGGGGACACTTCAGTCCACCATGGTCGCAAACATTCTTGTGAATCCATGGGAGAAATAGGGTTATCAATAGATTTTACCCAGACAATTGGAGCTAATGGAGCAGGCAATTCAATGCTAGGAGTCACGGTTTGAAAGATACCGAATGGTGCAACTTTCAACTAAGCACCACTGCAAGTTTCGGCATCAAGCGAGATTGCCCTGCCAAATTTAAAAAAAGTCAAATCTCCCAAAATGGAGAGAGTTTATTGTAGGAATTGGTAACATGGTCCTATAGAATCTAATGGTTTAATCATATGGCTCATGAAGTCTGAGATACGAGCCTTGGAAGATCGCTGCCCAATCGTGCTTAGTGCACCTTGGGGACACTTCAGTCTACCATGGTCGCGAACGTTCTAGTGACTTTTTGGGAGAAACAATGTTGTCACTAGTGGTTACCCAACCAATTGGAGTTAATGGAGTAGATGATTCGATGCTAGGAATCACGGTTTGAAAGATACCCAATGGTGCAACTTTCAACTAAGCACAACTGCAAGTTTTGGCATCAAGTGAGATTGCCCTGCCAATTTTAAACAAAGTGAAATCTCCCAGAATAGAGAGAGGTTATTTTAGGCCTTGGTAATATGGTACTATAGAATCTAATGGTTTAATCATACATCTCACGAGGTCCAAGATATGAGCCTCGGAAGATCTCTGCCCAATCGTGCTTAGTGCACCTTGGGGAGTCTTAAGTCCGCCATGGTCGCGAACGTTCTAGTGACTCCGTGGGAGAAAAAAGGTTGTCACTAGAATTTACCTAGATAATTGGAGATAATGGAGCAGATGATTCAATGCAAGGACTCACGGTTTTAAAGATACCCAATGGTGCAACTTTCAACTAAGCACCACTGCAAGTTTTGGCATCAAGAGAGATTGCCCTGCCAATTTTAAACAAAGTCAAATTTCCTAGAATGGAGAGAGGTTATTGTAGGCCTTGGTAACATGGTCCTATATCATCTAATGGTTTACTCATACATCTCACAAGGTCTAAGATATGAGCCTTAGAAGATCACTACCCAATCATGCTTAGTGCACCCGGGGGACACTTTAGTCCACCATGGTCGCGAACGTTCCAGTGACTCTGTGGGAGAAATAGGGTTGTCACTAGCATTGACATGGCCAATTGGAGCTAATGGATAAGACTATTTGATGCTAGGACTCACGGTTTGAAAGATAGCCAATGGTGCAACTTTCAACTAAGCACCATTGCAAGCTTTGACATCAAGCGACATTGCCCTGCCAATTCTAAACAAAGTCAAATATTCAAGAATAGAGAGAGGTTATTGTGGGCCTTGGTAACATGGTACTATAGCATCTAATGGTTTATTCATACATCTCATGAGGTTCGAGATACGAGCCTCGAAAGATCGCTGCCCAATCGTGCTTAGTGCACCTTGGGGACACTTCAGTCCACCATGGTTGTGAACATTCTTAGGACCAAATTGATGGTGGAATCCTTAGCGAGTGATCATTTTATGACACTATTGAAAGTCTCAAAGTGTGTTGAGAAACAAGCATGGTTTCTTTATAAAATGGGTCGAACTAGCCCTCTTAGTTCAGTGACAAAGGTAGTTTTGAGTTACTTGCTCCAGAACACCTAGGGTTGATCTTGAGATGTAATATGAATGGATAATTGGAGTAGTTTGGGATCTTTTGGGGAGTTAGGATCACCCATGGAAGAATATTTGATGGTTGAGGTTGAAGATGTTTATTGCATGGGAATGCATGACATGAAGTTGAAACATAAATGAATGGTTTGAGTTTGAAGAAGTGAATGGAGATCCAAGATGTGGAGTCTAGTAGGTCTAAGAGAGATGTGAGTTGACCTATGATAGGTCTATGGAGTGGGTAGGGTTGAAAAGTGATCATACTGGATGGAGATTGAAGGAGGTGTTATCAAGCAAAGAAGAAATAAGTCATTAAACTACAAAGAAAAGATTAATCACCGCTACATTATGCATAATGGAGACTTATTTTAAACACTTCTAACTGGACTAAACAACCACAAAACCTTTAGAATAATTTTGGTCCATCATCAAGTCATCCACTATATGAACCATTATTACAATTTAGAGAAACATGATATCCACTACATGAACCATTATTACAATTTACAGAAACATGAGATATCCACTGCATGAGCCATCGTTATAATTATAATGAATCGTAATTACCTGATATGCTCTTAGTTAAATTGTACACAGTAAACTATAAAAAATGTGGCACCTCGGTATATACAAATCAACCCATGGTCACTTTTATATACAATTTGATCTTTTTTCAATATACAAAATGTGGTCTCCAAATATGCATGTGGACCACTCCATAGTCATTTATATTTACAAAAAAGCGAAGTTAGATTGTTTCGCAAAATTTATATACAAAATTGTCAAAATAATTCTACCATTTGTAGAATGATTCTTCTTGATAGCCAATAACTAATTGAGCGAACCTTCTGGATCGGCTCTAACCATTATTGTTTCATGTATTGCCTTGTGTTCAGATTCACGAAGTTTCCATAAATTCTTATTACGAGGTCTACCAGTATACTTTATCAATTCAATATTTGTTGCAACAAGAAGGTTCAAGTAATGCTAAATATGTCTATGTGTCTCATATTCCTCAAACAACTAGTTCTTGGATTTTGCGATAGGGTACCTGCATTTCATAGAAGCATAAATGAATATAAAATTCAACATACAAAGTGTAATAGAATGATGGTAAGAGGTCTCAAAGTCGTCAAACAAAAACACATTATATTTTGATACTGTACCTTCTAAGCCATGTCCCTATCACAACAACGGATCTTATTGGGTACTTAATACCCTCTCCATCAATGAATATAGTTGTCAATTTCTTTTTTCCCTCAATACAACGACATAAAAAGTAATGAGTACCTTCCTCATTGTTCTCATCTGCAACAACTGCATATACATGACCTGCAATTTATAAGGGGAGAAGTTAACACCATAAACACTTACGAAATTGAGAAATTGAGAAATAAATTGAAGAATAAATTGAGAAATTACCTGGTTCAACTAGGTCAGAAATGTGATCAAAATCTGCTGATGCTTCAAACTGGCTTAATTGTAGTGCTCTAGGAAGTTGATATGTATCAAGCGGTTGCAAAGGTTTATAAGACCATTCGTCAACCCACTCCTTTGATTCGCATACCTCCCATGAAAAATTCATACAAGACAAGAAAAAACATACCATTAATCTAGTATAAATACCCAATGATGCTGCATTTGAACTTCTAAATGAGTGCATGTCACTTGATCCTGTAAGTGTACAACAATCTAGATAGTTTCCAATGTTAGACTCGTTTATCAACTAAAAAATCCTATTAACTTCATACATGTTCCCATCATAGAGTTGCACCATCACACAATTATTTGTGCATTTATTAACTCTACACCACCTTTTTACTTCAATTCATCTCTGGCAAGAGCTCTTTCTACACATGCACCTGCACCATCATGCTCGCCTTTTCCATGCCCCGCCTCCATGAAATTCAAAAAATGTTGAACACCATTTGTCACGTGCATCCTACTCAACCAATAGAACATCCTTGCATTCTTGATTTGTGAGGTGCAATTATCTGACCATATTATGTGTTGGTTGTACTCAATACCTCTTTCCCTTAAATTATCATAGAAAACTTTAAAGCAAACTTGTACAAACTCTGATGAATGTGTGCGATCATCACTTATGTAGAAGTGATACTCTCAAAACCTTTCTATATGCGTCTGTGCTATCATGTGCATGCAAGAATACTATATGTACAAAGATCGTCACTTGTATAGAATGGTAATACAATGATTGCACTTCATTATGAGGCTTAAGTGTATAATTCTCAGCAAAATCAACAATGGAGATAATAGTACCAATGGGAAAAGTGTCCTTACATATCTTGAATTTCTCATCCAACCACCTAGCTCTATGTGAATGACGTATGTACTCATAAACTAGTTTCTCTTTAAATATCTTCATAAAA
>MU224984.1:2158649-2174577 GCA_018584345.1 Thuja plicata
TATATATATATGTATATACATATATATATATATGTATATACATATATATATATACATATATATACACACACATATATATAATTTATTATGTATAACTATCGTATGATAGTTATAGTAACATGTTTATCACTTATGAATAGTATCGACTATGTCGATTACAATAGTTACGTATAACTAATGATAGTTATTGTAACATATTAACCATATTAGAATTGGATCCAAAGCATGTTAAATACATATTGAATGCAATTGACAATATTTGATTCCTTCTAATATGTAGTATCTCATCAATATAATTTATTTCAATATATATATCATATGTACGTATACGGATAGGTCAATCAGATCAAAACTATAATTTAACACTCCCTCTTAGAAGAGAGGATTGATCAGAAACATGATGTGAGTGTTATCAAAATCCCTGACCTAATTCAGAACTAGATTTTGTAAAAAAAAACAATTTATCAGTTCACATCAAGGTAACCCGCATAGTCCAGAACATAAGTTTGATATACTCAAACGTGATAGAATAATTTATCACAATCCCTGACCTAATTCGGAACTGGATTTAGTGATAAGTATTCATGTCATGATATCCAGTGCATTTCAAATTAAAACTTGAGACACACATTATCATAATCCCTGACTTAATTCAGAACTGGATTAAAATGATAATTTAGTTGAGTCAAACTATTGTAGGTTGTCACCTTACAATAGGAACCTCACAAACAAGAAAGATCGTCACCTTTCTAAAACACACAATATTGCAATATTTTATTTATTTTATTCATGAATACATCAATTTACATAATTGTGAGATAAAATCTTAGAAATTTAATCACAACTTAATCATAGCAAGTTTCTTTCTAAAGTACTCGAATTTAAAATTTGCTAGAGGCTTGGTAAAATATCAGCATTTTGTTCTTCAGTACTAATGTAGACCAATTTGATGATATCTTTGTGTACCATGTCTCTTATGTAGTGGTAAGGAATTTCTATGTTCTTGGAGCGATTATGAAAAATTTGTTACTAAAAGTTTAATGCAAATTTGATTGTCACAATAAATTACTGTAGGATTTTTGGGCTTGCCAAACAATCTAAATAGTAACTTCCTTAACAATACTACTTCTTGAGCTCCCATTGAAGCGTCAATATATTATACTTCAGTAGAACTTTGAGAAACTGTTGATTGTTTTCTACTGAACCATGAAAATATTTTTTATCAAGACTAAAGCAACACCTTGTAGTTCTTTTATGGTCGATTGAATTTCCAACCCAATCAAAGTCAGTGAACCCTTGAAGTTGTATCTCAACATTATTGTATTTTAGGCCCATTGCAATTGTACCACATAAGTATCTTAGAATATGTTTAGCAACTCTTAAGTGGATCTTCTTTGGTTCACACATGAAATGACTTAATACGTTTGTAGCATAGCAGATATTAGGATGAGAGTTTACCAAGTACATAAGTGATCCAATTAGCTCTCTATAATATATAGGATCTGTAGATTCTGAATCTATTGCTTCATCTTTGAGCTTATGAAGATTTGTTTACATTGGAGTGGTTAATGATTTACACTCCATCATGTCAGATCTAGTTAAAATGTCCATGGTGTACTTTCTTTAATTTAGGAAAATATAGTTTTGTTTCTGTAATAATTCTAAGCCTAAGAACTAGTGTAACAAATCTAGGTCCTTCATATCAAATTTGTTTGTGAGATCTTGTTTGCATTTATCAATAAGATTATCTTCTCCTATTATTAATAAATCATCAACATAATGAACTAGAATTACCATTTCACCTTTGGATATTTTGAAGTATATGTATTTTGAAGTATATATTAGGGTCATCTTCATTTTAGGAGTACCCTAACATGGAGAGGTAACTTTCTATGCATTCATACCAAGCCTTGGGAGCTTGCATAAGGTTGTAGAGGGCTTTCTTCAATTTGCAAACATAACTATTTCTGTCATGGGTGGTCAAGCCTTCTGGTTGTTCTATGTATACTTCTTCAATAAAACCATTTAGAAATGTTCTTTTTAACATCCATTTGATGTATCTTCCACTCTTTGGATGTTGCAATGGAAATAATGGTTCTCACAGAGGTATATCAAGCAACTGAAGCAAAATTTTCTTCATAGTTAATTCTGACCTTTTCAAAAAAACCCTTAGCGACAAATCTGGCTTTATGTTTTTCAATACTCCCATCTGAAACATGTTTGATTTTGAATAACCACCTTGAGGAGATAATTGATTTCCCTTTAGGTCTTGGTACTACTTCCCAACCATCATTTTTTACAATAGATAGATATTCTTTGATCATCGCATCTTTCCAGGATTGACATGTTAAAGCTTCTTTAACATTAGATGGTTTGGATTTTGTATGTTCATCCATAAGTAAAAGATAGTATCTATGATTTCTTGTTCTCTAACTTTATCTAAATATTTCATCTGGTTCAACATTTTTTTCTTCAATCATTTTTCTTTCCCATAGTGGCCTTTTCTTATCATTATGAATTTCAACATCTTCAAGGTTAGATGAGGGGAGTTCATCATGTTCTATTGTGTTTTCTCTTTGGTTCCTAGTAATATAGTTCCCATCATCTTGAAAGGCACTCTCCCTCTGATTCTTAATTTCATGATTTTCATTATTTTCTATAATTTTATCCCTCTAGTTTGCATTTGATCCTTCTTCTGTAAGTGTAGAGAGTTTGAGAGAGATGTCTTCTTCAAATTTGATATCTCTACTAATTTCAATATATTTTCATCCTAGGAAGTATACCTTATATCCTTTAGTAGTTTTACTATAACCAACAAATATTCATTTCTTTGTAGAGGGTTCTAGTTTGGTTCTTTTCTCTTTAGGAATATGAACATATACAAGAAATCCAAAGATTCTTAGATGACTTAGATCTGGTTTCTTCCTTGTAAAGGCTTCTTTAGGAGTAATATTTTCTAGGATTGAGCGAGGACACCTATTTTGAATGTATATGATAGTATTAGATGCTTCGGCCCAAAATGAGGTATGAAGATTTTGATGATGCATCATGGCCTTGGAAGCTTTAATAATGGTTCTACTTTTCCTTTCTGCTACTCCATTCTATTGAGTGTCATAAGGTACTTTATACTGCCTCTTAATCCCAAAAGAAGTGCAAAATTCTTTAAATTTTTCAGAGATATATTCACCTCCATTGTCTGATCTTAGAGTTTTTATTTTCTTCCCAGTTTGGCTTTCCACTAATGCTTTAAATTCTTCAAATTTTAGCAATACTTCATTTGATTCTTTGAGTTTAAGAAAATAGATCCAAGTTTTTCTAGAGTAATCATAAAAAAAACTTACATAATACAAAAATCCTCGTAGTGAGAGAGTTCACATGGATCCACACAAGTCCATGTGAATGATTTCTAATACAATTTTGGCTTTACATTCACTGGAGCAACATGATCATTTGATATTTTTTCCTAGAACACAACATTTACAAGTTCTAATATGATCTGATAAATTAGATTAGGCATGTCTGTAGTGATTTTCTTTATGGAAGGAAGAGTGCTAAAGCCAAGATGTCCTAACCTTCTGTGCCAGAGTTCATTAGAGTTTGATACTTTATGACATAGAGCTAATTTGTGACTATCACATAAATTGTATAGGCTTCCATCCCTATACCCTATAGAAATATCATTTTTGATGTTAGTTTTTTTAGGCCATATTATCACTTTATCTAATTGGAATGTAACACGATTTCCTTGATCAGCTAGGCCTGAAATATAGACCAAGTTCCTTTTTATGCCTGGTACAAAGAGAAAATCTTTCAATTATAGAGTTACCCCTTTTTTTAATTTGATTGAGAAGGTCCCAATTCCTTTCACTGGATAAGTGGAGTTGTCTCTAATTGTAACCTCTTCAGAGGAATGCTCTTCTAGGGTTTCAAATTGATCTCTGAATCTATTTATATGTCGGGATTCCTTGCTATCGATTATCCAATTGTTTTAGTTTGAGTTTACTTCACTTGAAAAGGCCAAGAAGAATAGGGACACTTCTGCTTCCTTGACTTTGGCTACTCCAACATGAATTTTCTTTCTTTCTGGACACAACTTGTGCATATGTGCAAGTTTATCACATTTATAGCACTGTACTTTTGAAAAATCTCTATTTTTGTGATTTTTATATATTTTCCCTTCTTATGTTTGAATTTCCTTTTTTTTTTCCTTTGTAATTTCAATTAGTTTTTAGAGCTTGGATATGTCCTCCTTTGTTTGGCTTGATCCCTCTTGATATTAATCGAGATTCCTCTTGCGTGTAGTCATTCTTTAGTTGATCAAACTTAGGTAAAGACGGACGTCCAATTATACATTGAATGAAGGATTCCCATGAGATAGGTAATCCTATGAGAGCTATTAAAGTTAACTCCATGTCATCAATATTGTTTCCAATCGTAGATAGTTAATATTTTAAATTGGAAATCCTTAGGAAGTAAGATGTGATGGTTTGCCCTTTGTTCATCTTTAAATTCAGGAGTTGTTGTTCCAGAGTAAGTAATGATATACTTGTATTATTTATCTCATATGTCTCTTGAATGGTTTTGAATACTTCATAAGTGGTCTTTAGTCTTGCTATGGAGGGAAGAATATGGCCTTTAATAACATTGATTATTATTTTCTTCACCTTTTTATTACGCCTTTTCCATGTTGATTTATCAGGTTTATCTTCAGGCATCTTTATATCCTCCTCAACATAGGAATCTAACTCAAGTTCTTGGAGCAATGTTAAGATTCGTATACTCCATGAGAAAATGTTTGTAGTGCCTTCAAGTCTGTCCTCCACTTTGATGTTGTTGGCCATTTTTTTCCTCTTATATTAATAACCAATCTTATATAATTCAGAATTTTTACTTATATCTATTCTTCTCTAAAGAGGCTTTGATACCATGTTAGGAATAGAGATCTTGATTAGAGAGAATTTGGTAGTCTTTATTGTGATATTCACAAGATATTATCTTGAGTATATATATTGCATTGTACTTGCAAAGATATATATTTCATATGTTGTTGTTGAATGGTAAGCACAATGTTATTGATATATTACCACAACACATATGTTTATATATACGTAATATAATAGTCATGCAAATGTAAAATTAATTTTTAAAGTCAACTTAAAATAAATTTTATTATTGTAAAATTTCCTTTTTCATTATTAATTTGTATTCAATATCCATCAAATTCACAATTGTTTATTCATCACAAGAATCTCGATTGGTTAGCGAGTCATTGATTATTTTGTATGTGTAGATAAGTGTAAAGTTAAAGGGTAAATTTTGTTAAGATAACTAATTTTATTGTCAACTTTGTTCTTTATGTTCTATTGTTTTCTATTTTACTTCATGTTTTTTCTTTTCTTTTCAAGCTAAATCTAGCCTATACTCTGTGTGCTGGATCAGCTACATTTTTACATTTTTAGGACAGATATTTTGAATGCCATAATTATCTCCAAAAGGAAAAGAGATCACATGTTAATACCCTCAAAATGGATGAGACATTAGTAATCAAAATCAGATTTCATTGGATATCCATCAGACATTTTTCTTAATGCTAGAATTTCTAGAATTCTCTTCTCCGCATTTAAACATTGCATAAGAACATAAAGATGCGAATTTTTCATGTATACTTCATATTGCAAAACATATAATCCACACTCAAACACTAAAAAATTCATTCATTTTCCCTTTTCTAAGCATATCTTTTTAAAAATAAAATCACGTAGAAACTGAAACTCAACTTAATTAAAAATGATAAGTCGGAACTACACTAGGTCGAAAAAGCCTCAAGAAGACTGGCAAAAATAGGTTGAAACACCTCTGAAAGATAATTAAATATCTTTCCTGCCTTGTAAATTAGCCAACAGTGTTGAATTACAAATGTATGATCTTCAATACAAACAATCCAACCATTCACACAAGGAATTAGTCATTTTTTTTTTTAATTTTTCCTTGGTGATACAAAGAGTTTGTTGGGCTAGCACCAGCAATAAGTAATTCAAATACGGTAGAAATAATATAGATATAAGAAATTGCAATTCATATAGAGTAGAGATAGTACAGACATAAATAATTCAATACTACATACCTCCAAATTTACAAGACTCTAAAATATTTTTCAGCAAGTCTGCAACGCACATGGTGAAAATTTTAACGGCAAACTATTTTTATTTATATAATAATAGATGTATATAAATTTTGGAGGGAGAAAATTGGAGGGAAATGTGAAAATGGAGGGAAGAAAATTTTTGAAGACACTTGGCACCCCTCCTTTTTTCAACAACCTAATTTAAATTGTTAAGCAATAGTAGCTCAATCAAAATAGGAGAAGATTCTCCTAGTGCCACTACTCATTTTGCTACTTATTTACAAAGACATGTCACAATTTTTTCAATAAGCGGTGGCTACCTATTTTCAACCCCTCACATTTTTCCATAGCTTATTTCATTTGCTAAATAATACCCACTCCACATAAAAAAAGAGAATGATTTGGCTCCACAATTTATTTTTTCCCTGTTTTTTTATTTTTATTTTCCCTCCAAATCTTGTCTAAAAATTATTATTAAAGATTTTTCTTTAAAACTAAAATTTAAGATGGTGCTCTATAAGAAGCAAAATTTAACTAAGCAACCGCATGTGGACCTACTCTTATTATAGATCCTTTGATTTAGTGTCAATTAAGGTTAGTTTGTGTCAATGTTAACCACACTAAAATTTGAAAAATAATTGTCATTTTATTATTTGATTGATTTATATATTTAATAAAATACATATGTAGTAAGAATTTTAACTATAGGTGATTATATTTTATATTTTTTACATTGACATATAAGCACTTTAAAAAAAAGATTCACTTCTTCATTAACTACAATAATAATGTGGTTGAAGTCTTTTGTTTTCACGTCTTCATTAACTACAAAGATAATGTGGGTTGGTATAAGCCTCTTGTTTCATAAGGAAAGCTCACCAAGAGTTATGCAATTTCTTTTACTTGCTAACCCACTATTATATGATGCACATTCCAACTACTTGTGTTAAATTATATATATTTTTTATATTAAATTAAATTTTTAGATTATAATGTGTTTATATTATGCAATAAGTTATTAAGATATATTATACATGTGATAATTGACTGAGATTTACCAATTATATTCTAAGTTAATTTACTTTAGGTATTTAATAAATAATGCTTTTAATAATTCATTTCAAATGATTATAAGTAATTTATTTAATAATTATTGAATAGAGATAATGAAGCGTCCAAAGTATATTTGGAATATAGATATGTCATTTAATAATTATAATATTAGTGATCTAAATATATAAATATATTATAGAATGTAGATTTAATAGAAAATTTTCAATCTTTTCGCTTATAACTGAAATTTATGATAAAGTAATAATCTCAAAATATATTTAAGACGAACCAACACACTTCCTCTATATTTGAAACCCACCAATACATATATAATTAATGTGTAAACAAAACAAAAATAATCATATTGATGATATGATTCAATTCAAAAAAAATTATGATTACTTTTTGTTCCTTTATATGGGTTCCAAGTACAACCATGGATGAGTGTCGATTGTATACATTCAAAATGAATATCAAGAGGGAGAAGGTTCCTTTTATGCATGAATTTCACATTCTTTATTCACATTCAATCGTAATTTCTCAAAGAATTAATTATCTTTTTCTTTTATTTTTATATCAAATTGAGTATACCAAGAACTTTTTTGCCTAAAAAACTCATGTTTGTTCTTGAAGATATTTCATGCAAAAAATCATTTACAGAGGACTTGGAATAAGTTTTGGGAAGTGCTTATGAAACTAATAATAGGAAGGATTTTAAGTCTACCCTTGTTGCTTCATATCAATCAATTGGTAGAAAACATAATTTTTTTAGGATTTTATCTAGCTTAGAAAATGTGGGGTTATTCTCTCTTTAGAATGAAATATGAGGGATCAAATTATTACAAGAATTTAAATTCTAACTTTTGGAACAATATATAAGTTTGAAAAAATGCATTATAAATATGATAGTTGATAATATTGTTGATTGTACATAAATTTGTGGTCGCAAAAAATTGTAATCTCAATTCATGCTTTCTATTAAAAGTTCAAAAGAAATTCAATGAAAATAGTTTTAGTATCCAAGATATGATATGTAAAGCTCTTAGGAATAATAGGTAAATTATTTTGGTAATTACTATATAATTTATTAATGTATGTTCATGATGTAATTTTTGTATTGGTTGTTGGAGATGTGAATGTTGTGGAAAGGATGCCTAGAAATTGGTACATGCTCATGGTTACATCTTTATAGCCAATCTACATTTTTTTGTACTTGTCAATTATAGCATTTTCTCTTGTATAGTTCACACTTGCTAATCAAGAAGAGGAACCAAAACAGATTTTTATTTACAAATAAAAACATTTATTTGTGTTTCCATGCATTTTAATTCTACATTTTTATTAGGATGACCTTAAAAAAATACAATAGGACACTATTGTAACTTTACTTCATCCAAAATGGATGCTACTATGTACAATACTTCCTTCTACAATGCTAAATATTTGTAGACTGACAATTTTATACACTTCCTTTTATTATCTAAATTTTCATTTCTGATTTGAAATCAAAAACCTATCGACATTTCCTTGCACCTCCTTTCGGGTGCAAGTGATAAATATAATTAAGCCTATAAGCTTCCCCTAGAGAGTGAACTCGTGACTATACATATAATGTATTAGCTCACATTGAAAACACATCTCACGTACAGACCGCTGGTTGTTTTGTTTCATGCCTAGACCATCAGTTTTCCAGTCATGGTAGGTGAAAAAATTCAAAGGTGCCACTAACCTAGTTTTTTCTTTCTTTTTTTCTTTACACTTTCATATTGATTCTCAAACAAATTCAAAGGATCCACTTGGAAATCATCGTTGTCATAGTATTTTCAACATTGGGTGCCCATTTATGTGAGGTTTTCCAGGAGAAAGGATGGATTTGAACTAGTAGGATTTTTTTTTTATTTGCAACCCTCTACTCTACCAAATAATTTTAAGTGGGGGCTCATGAAGAGTCTTTTGTGACAATTTTTCCGGCGTTGGGTGTTTGGTTCTGTTATTTTTTTTAAATTCCCAAAAAGGATTTGTACTTGGAGGTGCCTTTCTTAGGATCAAACAAGAGCATGAACTCAAGGGGGATGGGATCACAAGTGAACACTAGTAATAGATGGGGGCGTGTGCTCATTCAAAGAATGTTGTTACATGCCAAAAACAATTAGTTGCTGACAGAGATACTCCAAGGTGTGCTTTCACAATCACTTCTCTAGGCCTTTACTTGTTTGAGTCCTCCCTAGATCCTAAGATCACTTCTAGGACCTCAATAGTCTTTTATATTCTCTCCTAAGACTATCCTAACTCAACTCAAAGAGTTAGTCTCTTTGTGACTCACCTTGAAGGATCACTAACGTTAAGGTTACTTCAACTCTTCACTCTTCCTTGGATGACTCCAAGTGCAAAATCTTCACAACATCTTCAAAAGTGTTGCAGGGGGTGTATCTATCATTGAAACATTCATTTCAAATCCCTCTAACTCCATTGGAATGGGACATCAAGACTTAATCAATCGAGTTCACGTCTAACTATCTTTTTAGCCTAATAGGCCTAATTGCTCAACTAGCCCTATACAGAGGGTTTTCCTCAACTCTTTCTCAAAACTTCCAAATAACCCCAAAAAATAACTTGAGATCCAGATACCCTTTTTCAAGACCTTGAATATTTTTGTGGTCTTAGGCTCCTAAGTCCTACGTATAGTGGCTTCCTGAAATGTAGGCTTAATAGGGGTAATTGGCCTATATTTGTGCAGTCCTCTGATTTCTCCTCAAATATGTATCAAGTTGGATTGTTCAATGCTCAAGATTCTTAACATGTGTCTGTAAGAACTTTGTGCATATGAAACCACCCTTGGTTTCACTTGTACAATCGTTACCCTACAATTATGCACTATTAGTTCATGCCAAAAGTCTAACCAGAAACACAGTGTTCACCTATGGCATGTCCTTAAATATAACAAAGTCACTCCTCTGGACTCCTACTTGCATATATACACTATAAAGAGGCTCCCCTAAAAGATTTATCTATTCCATGATGATTTTCATGGTTTTATTATTTGGGGGAGCCATGAAACTAAAAACCACACTATCTACTCCAGTAATTACACAATTTTACAAAATAATTTACTAAAGATAAACAAATGAACTCTAAACCACTACACTACTGAGTAGAAAGTACTTTTAATTGTTACTAATACATAGAAAAACCATGAACTCTTTTAATTCAATCCATACAATAACTCATAAACACAATGCAACTTGATTTTCATTGAAAAATAGAACACAGAGCTTTCATTCACTTTCAAAATTACTCTTCTCCACTCAATGCCTGGGGAATTGGATCTATTTTTCCTTAATATGAAATGCCCATCATTCTAGTCCATTATGGATACTACCCGTCATGTTTCCTCGAAAGGAATCCATTTTTTTCCATTTGTTGTCATGCAACATTAAACGTTGCTAAAATGTTGTGAAGCAACATTATGACCACATTACATGTTTTTGCATATTTGTAGCTAAGGGTTTATATTCAACCTAGAATGGTTGAGAAAGACTCTAGGAACCATTTTACTCACTATTCTACCCATTCCTAAGCCTTCAATGCTTTTAGAAATATTTACACCTATTTTCCAACCTTAGGTCTATTTTATCCCTTAACAACTAGAAAGAAATAAACATCTAGGTTGTATTGAGCCTAATCTAATCCACCTAGGAACACACTATAAATACATTCTAAGGTCAAATTAAAACCTACTGACTTAGATAGGGTCGGTACAAGCCAAATTGTAACAAGACTTAGGGATTTGCCTAGGTTCTCCTGCACCATCCTCCCCAAATGAAAAAACTTCAATCGAGCCTTGGATTGAGTAAGTTAGAATCCACTCCCAACTTCTTGAATGTATTCTCCTTGATTCGAGTAGCATCTGCATTAGTTTTTCCATGCCACTTCACCAATTGTTCTTTGTACTCCTTCATTCTAGTCTATTTGCAGACTCTTGAATCCAGTATGTGCTCTTCTTTCTTGATTGGTGTAGATGACAAGTTGAGTTCCTCCACCTTCTATATGACCTCAGTTAAACTCTAATCTGGATCTGGTATTGGTCCTTTGTATAAGACCAAGTCTTCTACATTTAACACTGGAGATAAACCAACATCCTCTAGAAGTTCCACTTTGTATGGACTGGTGCCATATTTTTCTTGAATTGTACATTGGCCAATTCTTCTAATTTGTAGCTTATGAGGCACTCCTTTCTACAATATTTCCTTATTTAGATGGACCATTACTAGATCCCCAACTTGGAATTGGACATCCCTTTTCCTTTTATCCACCTTGGTCTTTATATTCTCTGTATTCTTGATCAATGTCTTCCTTACTGTCTCATGCACTTCTTACATAGAATGTGCTAAATATTCTACATAGAAACTACCCTTGGCTCCATCCTTCAAATCTTTGAGATCAAAAATGTCTCTGTGGTGTATTCCATATACTATCTCAAAAGGACTCTTACAAGTAGTCCTGTTCACAGTATCATTATAGGCATACTCTATCTATCAAATGAGTTGGTCCAAAGTCTGACCATACTCCTTAGTTAAGCACCTTAGGAGGTTACCTAGACTCCTATTGAATACCTCAATTTGGCCATCAGTTTGAGGATGATAAGAAGACCCAAAAGATAGGTTAGTTCCCAACTTATGCCATAAAGTTTTCCAAAATGGACTCATAAACTTGGTATCTCTGTCAGACACTATAGTCAATGCCAATCCATGTATTCTAACTACCTCTTTGAAGAATAGGTGAGCTATTTGATTTGCATCATAGACTATCTTACAGGGTACAAATTGTGTCATTTTACTGAATCTATCTACAAGAACATAGATGCTATCAATTCCATGTTATATCTCTGGTAATCGTACCAAAAAATTCATTCTCAAGAATTCCCATGGTCTACTTGGGATGGGAAGAGATTTGTAAAGGCCCACATTGGAAGTTATATCCCTTTCTTTCTAACACACAACACAACTTTCTACATATTTCCTAACGTCCAAATTCATTTTAGGCCAAAATTAGAACCTCTACACTAACTCTTGTGTCTTATTGACACCAAAATGCTCACTAAGTGCACCATTGTGCTTCACTTGTATTATATTTTCTCTAATTAACCCTCTAGGAACACATAATTGACTTCCCTTAAATAATAGATCACTTTGCAAAGTATATTAAGAGAATTTACTATGAAAAGGATTCTTGTACTATTATCATACCTTATAGATGTATGCAAAGTCTTCATCTTCTGCATATAGGTCTTTATAGCTCTCAATACCCATGCTTTGTAGGTGTATCTCTTGTACAGTCAGGGCTCTTCTACTTAAGGCATCTGCTACCTTATTTTGCAATCCCTTCTTTGTGCTTAATGTTGAAACTGTAGGCCTGGATATATTCTACCCACTTCATATGTTTATGACTGAGCTTGTCTTGTGAATTCAGGAAACTCAATGCTTGATTGTCTAAAAAGACCAAAAACTCCTTTGGAAGAAATTAGTGCCTCTCTTTCCTTAGGGATTGGACTATAGCATACATCTATAGGTCATAAGAAGAGTACTTCTTCTTGGTATCACTTGGATTTTCACTGTGGAAAGCCACTAGTATTCCATCTCGGCTCAAGACAACATGAATAGCCACATTCCTAGCATCACACTCCATTGTGAACAACTGGTGTAGGAGCACCCAGGTACAAGGAAAAGAACTAGGAGGTTCCAAAAGAAGTATAATATCATAACATGATCCATTTGAGTAAATTTTATGTCATAATTTCATTTGTGATGTATTGAGTCCATTGATGTAAGGCCAAATGAGCCATTTTGTCAAAATTGTCATAGTTGTCCATTTAAGGCCTAAATTGGTCAAAAATGTTAGGAATAAGGTGTCTCAACCTTGGATAATTCCTATTCTTATTATTTTTTTTGTAAAATGTATTTCTTGAAAATAATGTAATTAAGTGTGACTGTACATGTCTAGTTGGCATGTTGATGTGTCACTCCACTTGATGTGTCAGCATCTTGAATTGTGTGTAAGGAGATCATAGCTGAAATGGTTATGACAGATTCCTATAATACATAAGAGCTATTTCTAGAAGATTCAATGATGGGTGAAGACATGCAATGACATGTGGCAACTGATAAAGTTGAGTACTTTACACTCATCCACAATCATCGGGTTAAAAATTTTTTAGGGCTCCTATTTTCTCGGAGAATGGTAAAACCCTAATATGACTATCTTTGGAAGTTTCCCTAAAAAGGAAACCACATGATATAAGCATTTTTAGGGTTGTAGAAAAATATATAAAATGAGTGTATTGTTGGTATAATCTGGTGCTACTAGATTTGTCTATGTGTGTCGATTGTCTCCTGAAAGAACTTGCATTGCAAGTGTGTTGTAACCGTCGTGTTGAAGATAATACATTGTGCAGGTTTTGGAGTGCTGGGTTTTTTTTACCGAAAGGTTTTCCCCAGGGTAAATAATTGTGTCATTCTCTATTTTCTATATGCATGGTATATGGATGCAATATCTTTGTTAAAGTAGTTAACAAATCTGAAATTGTAATGATTTTAAAGAATTTGCACAATACTTTCCTTTAGAGATTAGTGTAGGAAGTTGTTTCCGCACCTGAGTTTCCTTACAAGTGGTATCAGAGAATGATCAACTTTTGATCATAGTTGTTGGGTAGGGTTTTTTGAGCTAATCTCAAGTTGAGTGGGAGTTTTTTGTGCAGAGTATTCTAAATCTTATTTGTAGATTGAGATGGCAAGTTCCTCATACAGTAGAATAGAGGTGGAGAAATTTAATGGCACTAATTTTGAGTTATGGAAACTCAAGATGGAAGACATGCTTGAAGACCATGATCTATGGGGGGATACTTCACTTGATGTGAGACCTGCAGTGATATCTCAAGCGGATTGGGAGATCAAGGATTGGAAGGCTAAGGGTCTCACTAGACTCTGTCTAGCAGATGTCATTCTTCTGAATGTTCTTAATGAGACTATTGCAAATTCTTTGTGGAAATAGCTTGGGTCTGTGTATCAGGCCAAATCTCTGGTGAATAAGTTGTTCCTAAGAAATAAGTTGTATTCTTTAAGAATGGAGGAAGGTGGATCCATAACTGATCATCTCAACACATTCAATTTATTGATTGCACAGTTGGCATCATCCGGTGCCAGGATCAAGGAGGAGGATCGATGTATGACCCTGCTTTGTTCCTTGCCAGATTCATGGCACCATCTTCTGATGGCTCTCAGAAGTACTATAGTCACATTCCGTATGGATGATGTGGTGTCTTCACTGCTATCTAACGAGATGCAAAGAAAGACTTTAGATTCATCTAAGGAATCCCTTGTTGTTCGCGGGAGAAACAATGACAAAGGAAAGTAGAATGAAAATAAATCAAAGAAGGGTAGATCCAAATCTTGTGGGAGTTCTAAGACTCCTGGAAAGTCCAAGGAAAAATGTTGGAACTGTGATAAATCTGGGCACTTTCAGAGGGACTGCAAAGAACTGAAGAAGAAGAAGAAAGGCTCAGTTTCAGCTTCTAAAAAATCTCAAGAAGATGGATATGCTTTTATTGCAGCTTTGGAAGCCCATGCATCTAATAATGTGTGGTTGGTAGACTCAGGTGCTTCTTTTCACATGACCTCTCATCGAAACTGGTTCTCAAAATATGAAAATTTTGATGGTGGAAAGGTGTACTTGGGTGATGATTCTCACCTAAAGATAGTTGGACACAGAAGGGTCACTATCGGATTTCCTGATGGATGAGTAAAGGGAATCAGTAAAGTTATGCACATTCTGGGTTTGGCATGAAACTTATTATCTATAAGTATGTTGAATGATGTAGGTGTGCGAGTTTTCTTTTCAAAAGATGGATACAAGATGATGAGAGGTTCTATGGTGCTCGCTAAAGGTACTAGGAGAGGTACTTTGTTTCAACTTGATGCATGCATTGCTCAGTGCAATAGTTCTTCTGTTTCAAAGAAGAGAGCAGCTATCACTTCATCCCCACCATGTGAAAAAGCAGTAAAGAAAACTATGGCAATGGGTTCTGATGCAGTGCAGTAAGTGTACCTAAGGGTGCAAACACTTTGGAAGGAAAGCTTCCTACAAAAAAGATAATGTTGTGGCATATGAGATTTGGTCACATTGGTGAGAAGGGTCTTAGGACCTTGAAAACTAAAAATTTCTTCGAGGGGCTAAATGATTGTAATCTCAAATTTGATTTCTGTGAACACTGTGTTTATGGTAAGCAAAATCATGTTCAGTTCTACTCCAGTTCTCACAAGTCTTCTAGACTTTTAAATCTTATTCATTCTGATGTATTTGGTCCTGTAAGAGTTCCTTCTATCTCTAGTTCTATATATTTTGTATCTTTTATAGATGATTACAGTAGAAGGACTTGGATATATTTCCTAAAAAGTAAGACACAAGTTTTTAGTTGGTTCAAGGAATTTAAGGCTCTTGTGGAGAATCAGACTGGTAAAAGAATCAAGTGTGTGAGAAATGATAATGGTGGTGATTTTTGTTCCATAGAGTTTGAACAGTTCTATAAAGAACAAGGAATCAAGAGACATAAGACAACTTCTTACACCCCGCAACAAAATGGAGTTGCAGAGAGAATGAACAGGACACTGATGGAGAAGGCTAGGAGTATGCTTAGTGGAGCTGGTTTAGAACAAAGGTTTTGGGCCGAAGCTGTGGCCACTGCTTGCTATCTGGTTA
>MU224984.1:2175574-2255563 GCA_018584345.1 Thuja plicata
TCAATTGGATTTGTAAGATCAAAATCAGATCATTGTGTTTATTTCAGAGTTGAAAATGATCGCCTTCTTATTGTTGCATTATATGTTGATGATATGTTGTTGTTTGGGAAGGGTGAGGGTATGATTTTTGATTTTAAATCTCAATTGTCAGCATAGTTTGAGATGAAAGATCTTGGGTATGGAAATCAGTAGAGAAGGTCTAAGAAAAAAATTTGGTTGAGTCAGAGTAAGTATGTGAAGTCTGTGTTGGACAGGCTCAACATGGCAGATTGTAGACCACTATGTGTTCCTATTTCAGTGGGAACAAATTTTTCTATAGATGATTGTCCAAAATCTCCTAGTGAGGTGGAGGACATGAGTAGAGTACCTTATGCTAGTGTAGTTGGTAGTCTTATGTATGCTATGGTTTGTACTAGACTAGACATTGCCCAAGCAGTGGGAGTCTTGAGTCAGTTTATGGCTAACCCTGGATGGGTACATTGGGATGCAGTTAAGCGAGTATTCAGACATTTGAGGGGTACATTAGATTACTCCATATGTTACCATGGTATCTCTTCTAGATCTCCGCATTCAGTTTGTATTCGTGGGCTTGTGGATTCAGATTGGGCAGGTGATATTAAAAGCAAGAGATCCACCAGTGCTTATGTGTTCACTATGTTTGGTGGTGCCATCAGTTGGATGAGTAAGCGACAACCTGTGGTTTCTTTGTCCACTACAAAAGCTGAGTACATGGCTGCTACTCATGCTTGTAACAAAGCCATTTCGCTTAGGAGATTGTGTTCTAATGTTGGTGTTGATGTAGAACAGATTACTATTTGGTGTGACAGTCAGAGCTCTATTTGCCTTGCGAATAATCCAACTTTCCATGCTAGAACGAAGCACATTGATGTGCAATTTCACTTTGTGAGAGATATGGTGGAAGATGGCAAGGTAAATTTGGAGAAGGTAGATACTATGAAGAATGTTGCAGATGCATTAATGAAACCAGTGGGCACTGCGAAGTTCAGATGGTGTTCGGAGTCTATGGGCCTTTTGGCCTATAGAGGTTAGTTCTTGTTATTTTTGTATTGGTCTTACAAGGTGTTTGACAAGTGGGAGAATGTTAGGAATAAGGTGTCTCAACCCTGGATAATTCCTACTCTTATTATTTGTTTTGTAAAATGTATTTCTTGCAAATAATTTAATTAAGTGTGAGTGTACATGTCTAGTTGGCATGTTGATGTGTCACTCCACTTGATGTGTCAGCATCTTGAATTGTGTGTAAGGAGATCATGGTTGAAATGGTTATGACAGATTCCTATGACACGTAAGAGCTATTTCTAGAAGATTCAATGATGGGTGAAAACATGCAATGACATGTGGCAACTGATAAAGTTGAGTACTTTACACTCATCCACAATCATGGGGTTAAAATTGTTTTAGGGTTCCAATTTTCTTGGATAATGGTAAAACCCTAATACGGCTATCTTTGGAAGTTGCCCTAAAAAGGAAAGTGCATGATATAAGCATTTTTTAGGGTTGCAGAAAAATATAGAAAACAAGTGTATTGTTGGTATAATCTGGTGCTACTATATTTTTCTGTGTATGTTGATTGTCTCCTGAAAGAACTTGCATTGCAAGCGTGTTGTAACTGTTGTGTTGAAGATAATACATTGTGCAGGTTTTGGAGTGCTGGGGTTTTTTACCGAAACATTTTCCCCAGGGTAAATCATTGTGTCATTCTCTATTTTCTGTATGCATGGTATATGGCTGCAATATCTCTGTTAAAGTAGTTAACGAATCTGAAATTGTAAGGATTTTTAAGAGTATGCACAATACTTTCCTTTAGAGATTAGTGTAGGAAGTTGTTTCCGCACCTGAGTTTCCTTACAAAAAAGGCCAAATGATGTAAACCCATCCATGGAAGGGTGGAAATGGTGTAAAATTTCATTAATAGTCTATTGTGACATGTTTTTAAGGTTTCTACACATTTTCAAGGTCATTTTGTAAAAGTTGTCAACTTGACAACAAATGTTGTCAAACAAAAAAATGGTCAAAATGCAACAAAAGATGTAAATTTGGTTTTCCATCAGTTATGGGGTAGTTAGGAAGGTTTTAAATGTAAAAGAGTCTTTAAATACCATTGTATTTTCAAACCAAATCTTTAATGGAAGGAAGGAGAAGAAGGATAACATTTTGAAATAATTTGGGTATATTCAAACTTAGTTATTTTGATTGGTTTCACTATTTTTATGTTGTTTTCAGGATTTTAATAGACCTATAAGGCCTGGAAACGTTTTATAAAATGTATGGATGGAAATTATAGTGAATAAAATTCCTTCTTGTTTTTGTTTGGAGTGATTTCATTGAGAAATGAAGAAGTTATGGACGTTTTGGTGAAAGTTGTTGTTTGCAGATTTCAAACTTCCTAAGAACAGTCATAATGCAGCATTTGGTACAGATTCATATGGAGGATATAAGATCTCTATTTAGATTCATTTTAAATATATGTGAATAAACTCTAATTTCCTTTTGGTTTGAGTTGTTTTTATGAATATTGGTGAAAGTTATGAATATTTTTGTAAAAACTATTTTTAAACTATCTTAAATGGAGTTACAGGTGAGGGTTTGTGATTATCTCATGATCAAACCATGGGAAAATTTAATGGCTTGAATATTATGAAACAAGACTCATAAAGGGTTAATATGAAACTTTTTTGAGATCATTTGGCTTTGTTTTGAAAAATATATTTGATGCCCTAGCAAGCAGGGCTTGTCAATTTTCTGAGAATGCTTCCAGAAGTGGAAGTATGAAATTTTTATTGGTTGAGGGATCAAATAGAATCATAAGACTTTTTAATTTTTGGAAATGGTAGTTCTTGATGTTTTCTAAAAACTTCATTCTTTCCATAAAAATTTATATTGTGATTTGATGGGTCAAATAAATCAATCTTTAAAGATTGTCCTGAAGGACTAATGATTTGATGAAGATAATATTTATGTTGTTTGGTGATTGAGTATGCCTCTAATATGATGAAGTGGTTGATGAACGTGTTTAAATCATTGATTGGATCAGATAGATCCTAAAATTTTTGTTGAGTTCCATGATGCTCTACATCAACAACTTCTCAAAGCTTGGAACAATCAAGATTGGTTGAGTAGCAATCTTCTTGTTCAACAACTCAAATCTATGGTTAGCTTTCTCATTCCACACAAACTTAGTTTTCATTCCACCTTTTATAGTATCAAGCATATGAGCACAAATTGCACTGAATTGCTTTATGAAGTTTCTATAATACTGAGCTAAACCATGAAAACTTCTTACCTCTGTTGTTGTCCTTGGAGTACGCCAATTGAGAATGCCTTCCACTTTACTTGGATCCATGTTTAGATTTCCTTGGGACAACACAAACCAAAGGTACACTAGCTCTTGTTTCATGAATTCACATTTCTCCAAGTTTATCATCAACTTCTCCTCAAGTAGCTTCTTGAAAACAATATGCAAATGTATGAGATGTTCTTCTTTGGTCTTACTATATATTAGTATATCATCTAGATACACTACCACAAATCTTCCAATGTAGTATTTTAGGACTTCATTCATTAGTCTCATGAATGTAGATGGGTCATTAGTTAGCCCAAATGGAATTACAAGCCTTTCATACAAACCTTATATTTTTTTCAAGGTTGTTTTCCATTCATCTCCCTGATTGACTCTAAGTTGGTGGTATCAACTCTTTTGGTCAATATTAGGGAAAAACATGTCTTCTCCTAGACAATCCTTTAGGTCTTCTATCACAGGGATAGGGAACCTAATATACCAAATGGTTTTCCTATTTATTTCTCTTCGGTTAGTACATAGCCTCCAAGTTCCTCCCTTTTTAGGTGTTAAGATAGTGGGTATGACACAAGGGCTAATACTTTTCCTAATGATACCTTGGCTTAGGAGTTCTTGGGTTTTTTAAGCTATTTCCTCATTTTGTTGAGGGGTCATTTTATAGGATGCCTTATTAGGAAGGGTAGCTTCTAGAATAAATTCAATTTGGTTTTCCATTACTAAAAATGCCTTCATACTTCTGCAACATCTTAGGGGGTAGGGTTGATGGTTTTCCATTACTGACAATGCCTTCATACTTCTGCAACATCTTCTGCACTTCCATTGGAAAATTTGTCTTCTTGATTGTCTTTTCTACACTTTCTTCCTTTGGCTTCAACACAAGTTCAAATCCTACTTTCTCTCATTCTTATAAGGATTCTATGAACTCCTTTTCAATAACCATAAGAACATTGGGGCTTGTATACTTCATTTCTCCATCCTCAAACAATGACTGTACTTTGAATGTCACATTGTCCTTCTTAAAAGAATAAGAATTATTTGATCCATCATGCATGGCTTGCCTATCAAATTTCCATGGCCTTCCAAGGATTAGGTGACATGTATCCATAGGTAGGATGTCACACAACACCTTGTCTTTTTATCTCCCAATTGAAAATTCCACCCAAGCTTTTTCATTGATAAGGACATGTTGTCCTTTGTTCAACAAGTGACCTTATATGGGTTGGTATGGGGTATTATTTTCATCTTCAATTTTCTGAATGCCTTCTCTGACAATATATTTTCAATAGACCCTGAGTCTATGATGACTGTACAAAATTTTCCCATCATATTGCATTTCACTCTAAACAATGACCTTCTCTCACTTGGTTCTTCTTTTACTGTCTCCTTGATTAATTTTCTCCTTATCATCAATTCATCACCTTCCTCTAACACTAGGGGTACCTCAATGTGTTTACTTTCTCCACTAGTCTCCTCTAGAACATAGTTTACCCTCTTGTCACCTCAATGATAAGTAGAGCCTTTCTCTGGACATTTGTATGTAGGGTGTCCCATCTGGTTGTCGTGGTAAAATTTCATGTTTGAAATTTTTTTTACCTCTTCCTTGGCTATTCCTCTTTGTCTCCACTACCATTAGAGTTCCTTCCTCTATTGGAGTTTCCTCTATTTGAACTTCCTTCTTGTTTCTCAGTAAGTTTGGTCTCTCCTTGACTCTTTTTTTCAGAATTTCTTCCACCATATCCACCTCTTTGTCCTCTATTATCTCTTCCTTTGCCTCTACCTCTGGTGGTTCTTGAATCTTTTTTCTTCCTTAGCTTCTCTTCTACCTTTACTGCAATATGGTGATATTTATGAATAGTATAAGGATTCAAGAGAATCATTTCATCTTTTATAGTCCATTTGAGACCATTAAGGCATCTACCTACCTTCACCTTCTCATCTTCTACAACTTGAGACGTCATACATAACCTCTAAAATTCTTCTGTATAGGAGTTCACATCTAAGTCCTTCTATCTTAGACTTTGTCTTCTTTTATGCAATTGGATTTCATAATCCTCAGGAACATAAGCCTCACTGATTTTTGCAACCATAGCCTTCCATGTAGAAATGGGCTTCTTTCCTTCCTTCTCTCTCTCTCATCTTGGATAAATTTCCACCAAGTGAGTGCAAAACCTCTAAGTCTAGCCTTAACAACTTTCACCTTCTGAGCTTCGGTAATTCCATCACATTCAAAGAAATTATCTAGTCCTTCTATCCAATCTAGGATTATCTGTAGTTCCATCTTTACACTAAAGATAGGAACTCCTTCTAGAGCCTTGACACTTAAGGCCTTCAATGATTTTAGGAATGGTTCCTTAGGGAGGACAGGGTCAGCTTCAAGGGCTTCATCATTTAATGCAATCTCCTTACTCCTTCCTTCAACTTTATCCTTCACTTCCTTGGTCTTCACATCCACTTCATTCACCTTTTTCACTAATTGAGCCAATCTGTCTCTGAGAAATCTATTCTCTTCTTCTTTCTCATCTACCTTCTTTTCCAAATCTCCATTTTTCACCATTGTAGACTCTCCTACTCACTCTTCTAGTTGTAACATTCACCACAAGCCTGATAAAACAAGCTCTGACACCAATCTGATAGAGATGCTCCAAGGTGTGCTTACACAATCACTTATCTAGGACTTTACTTTTTCTATTCTTCCATAGATCCTAAGATCACTTCTAAGACCTCAATAGTATTTTCTCGTCTAGCCTGATAATTTTCTAACTCAACTCCAAGAGTTAGTCTCTTTGTGGTTCACCTTGAGGGATCACTAACATTAAGGTTACTTCAATTCTTCACTCTTCCTTAGATGACTCCAAGTGAAAAATCTTCACAAAATCTTCACAAGTGTTGTAGGGGGTGTATCCATCATTTAAACATTCATTTGACATCCCTGTAAATCCTTTGGAATGGGACATCAAGACTTAATCAATCAATTTCAAGTCTAACTATCCTTTTAGCCTAATAGGCCTAGTTTCGCAACTAGCCCTATATAGAGGGTTTTCCTCAATTCTTTCTCAAGACTTCCAAATAACCCCCAAAAATAATATGAGATCAAATTATCCTTTTTCAAGACCTTGAATATTTTTGTGGTCTTAGGCTCCTAAGTCCTCTGTACAGTGGCTTCCTAAAATGTAGGCTTAATAGGACTAATTGGCCTAAATTTGTTCAGTCCTCTGATTTCTCCTAAAAACTATATCAAGTTAGATTATTCAATGCTCAAGATTCTTAAGAGGTGTCTATAAGAGATATATTCATATGAAACCACCCTTTGTTTCACTCCTACAATTATTACCCTCCAATCATGCACTATTTGTTCAAGCCAAAACTCTAACTAGACACAGTGTTCACCTAGGGCATGACCTTAAAAATAACAAACTCGGTCGTTTGGAATCCTAATTGTATATATACACTATAAAGAGGCTCCCCTAAAAGATTTATCTAGGCCATGATAAGTTTAATGTTTGGATTCTATGGGGGAGCCATGAAACTAAAAACCCCACTATCTACTCCAGCAACTACAGAGTTTACAAAATATTTTACTAAAGCTAAAAAAAAGAAATCTTAATGACTACACTAGTAAAAAAAATTAATTATAATTGTCACTAATAAGAAGAACCAACACTAACTCCTAAAAATAATGCAACTCCACTGTCACTGAAAATCAGAACACACAACTTTCATTCACTTTCAAAATTACACTTCTATAGTGAATGCCTAGGGAAATAGGATACATTTTTCCTTAACATATCATGCCCATGATTCTAGGCCATTATGGAAACTATTTATCATGTTTCCTCTAAAGGAAACCATTTTTTCCATTTGTTGTCATGCAACATTAAAAGTTGCTAAAATGTTGTCAAGCAACATTCTGACCACATTACATCTTTTTGCATATTTGTAGCTAAGGGTATCTATTCAACCTAGAGTGGTGTAGAAAAACTCTAGGAATAATTTTAGGCACTATTCTACCCTTTCCTAAGCCTTCAAGGATTTTAGACATTTTTATACCCATTTTCCCACCTTAGGTCTAATCTAGCCCTTAACAAATAGAAAGCAATAAACATCTAGGTTGGATTGAGCCTAGTCTAATCCACCTAGGAACACACTAGCAAGACCTTCTAAGGTCAAATTAAAATCTACTGACTTGGCTAGGGTCAGTACAAGCCAAAATGGTAACAAGACTTAGGGATTTGCCTAGGTGCTCTTGCACCATCCTCCCCAAATGCAAAGACTTCAATCCACCCTTGGATTGAATAAGTTGGAATCCACTCCCAACTTCTTGAATTAAATCTCCTTGATCCAGGTAGCATCTGCATCAGTTTGTCCATGCCACTTCACCAGATGTTCTTTGTACTCCTTTCTAGTCTGTTTGTAGAATATTAAATCCAGTATGTGTTCTTCTTTCTTGATTAGTGAAGATGGAAAGTTGAGTTGGACTCCACCTCCTGTATGACCTTATTTAAACTTAGATCTGCATCTAGCATTGGTCCTTTGTATAAGATCAAGTCTACTACATTGAAGATAGGATATAAACCAACATCCTCTGGAAGGTCTACTTTATATGCATTGGTGCCATATTTGTCCAGAATGGTAAATGGGCCAATTATTCTCATCTATAGCTTATGAGGCACTCCTATCTATAATCTTGCCTTGTTTAGATGGACCATTACTAGATCCTAAACTTGGAATTGGAGATCTCTTTTCCTTTTGTCCACCTTGGTCTTTATCTTCTTTGTATTCTCAGTCAATGTCTTCCTTACTATCTCATGCACTTCTTGCATATAATGTGCAAAATATTCTACATATCCACTACCCTTGGCTCCATCCTTCAAATATCTAAGCTCAAAAATGTCTCTAGGGTGTCGTCCATAAACTATCTCAAAAGGACTCTTACCAGTAGTCATGTTCACAATATCATTATAGGCATACTTCGCCTGTGCAGTGAGTTGGTCCCAAGTCTGACCATACTCCTTAGTTAAGCACCTTAGGAGGTTACCTAGACTCCTATTGACTACCTCAATTTGGCCATTAGTCTAAGGGTGATAACCAGACTGAAAAGATAAGTTAGTCCCCAACTTATGCCACAAATTTTTCCAAAAGTGACTCATAAACTTAGTATCTCCGTTAGACACTATACTCAATGGCAATCCATGTATTATGACTACCTCTTTAAAGAATAGGTGAGATATCTTATTTACATCATGGATTATCTTGTAGGGTACAAAATGTGTCATTTTACTGAATGTATCTACAATAAAATATATGTTATACATTCCCTATTTTTTCTTTGATAATCCTACCACAAAATCAATGCTCAAGCATTCCAATGGTCTACTTGGTATGGGAGGAGGTTGGTAAAGGCCTTAATTGGAAGATGTGCCATTTGCTTTCTGACACACAATACAAATTTCTACATACTTCCTAATGCCCAAATTAATTTTAGGCCAAAAATAAAACCTCTTCACTAACTCTAGTGTCTTATTGACACAAAAATTCCCACTAAGTGCACCATTGTGCTTCTCTTGTATTAGATTTTCTCTAATTGACCCTCTAGGGAAACATAATTTATTTCCCTTAAATAATAGATCACTTTGCAAACTATATTCAGAGAATTTACTTTGAAAATGATTCTTGTACTATTGGCATACCTTATAGATTTCACAAAGTCTTCATCTTATGCATATAGGTCTTTGAAGCTCTAAATACCCATGCTCTGCAGGTCTATCTGTTGTATAGTCAGGGCTCTTCTACTTAAGGCATCTACTACCTTATTCTGCAATCCCTTCTTTGTGGTTAATGTTGAAACTGTAGGCCTGTAGATATTCTACCCACTTCATATGTTTATGATTGAGCTTGTCTTGTGAAATTAGGAAACTCAGTGCTTGATTGTCTGAAAAGACCATAAAATCCTTTGGAATAAAGTAGTGCCTCCATTTCCTTAGTGCTTGGACTAGAGAATACATCTCTAGGTCATAAGAAAAGTTCTTCTTTGCATCACTTAGATTTTCACTATGGAAAGTCACTAGTCTTCCCCCTTGGCTCAAGACAACACCTATAGCCACATTGCTAACATCACACTCCACTGTGAATAAATTCTCAAAGCTTGGAAAAATCAAGATTGGTTGAGTAGAAATATTCTTCTTCAACAACTCAAATCCATGGTTAGCATTCTCATTCCACAAAAAACTTAGTTTTTATTCCACCTTTTATAGTATCAAGAATAGGAGCACAAATTGCACCAAATTTCTTTATGAACTTCCTATAATACTGAGCTAAACATTGAAAAATTCTTACCTTTGTTTCTATCCTTGGAGTAGGCCAATTGAGAATGGCTTCGACTTTGCTTGGATCCATCTTTAGATGGAGTTACAATGTTCTGAAAATGTATGAACACAATCATGTTGAAATCTGTGTTCTAGTAAGTTCAAGTTCCATATCATTACTCTTTTCAATTGTGTTTATCTTTTAAACGTGTCCTCTGTTAATTCATTGAAATAGTTCTCTCTTCAGTAGAAGGCCGAGGTTAATCACTGAGGATTGAAAGAGATTCTTTAATTAAGGTTTTTCCTTTGACGTGCTTATTTCAATTTTGTATTGTGATATGTAATTATGTATCTGCAAGTGTACTGCACACAAACACTCAATAACTCATTATATCCAAGGTTAGTAAGATCAAATCAATGAAAAACATAGAAAACCTTGTGAAATAAAATTATTGTTTCCTAGTCATGAAGATTCTACTCTAAATTGTAAATTGCTCTCAGATTAAGCATGTTAGATCATAGAATGACAATCATGAAATGGAATATTCATTGTAAAAATGCCTAAAATGCTCAAGAACATGTTTAATTATGCACAATTTGAATCAAATTATACAAATGAACTAGATTAGCATGCTAAAAATGATGAACTAAATGACTTAAAATGAAATTGACATTATATATATGCTTGAATTCTATTCTCCTATATCAAATAAGCTTAGAATGGCTTCTTTTTATAGAGAATTCTTGGAGGGAAAGATTCAAATTTGAATTTGAATTGAGTGGTTGAGATGCATCCATGAGGGATGGTTGAGATTGAAACTTTCTTGACCCAAGTGATTACCTCCTATTGGTTAGAGGCTTTATCCTTGAGGCATGTTGAAGGAATATTAATTATTTGTTAATTAATTCCTTTTAATTGATTTCTTTAGCCATGTATTAAATTTTTTGATTTGATTTAATTCATTCAAGGTTAATTGAAGAATTAATGGCTTTTGATAGATGCCTCTTGATGAGTGATCTTGGATTATTGATTTCTGATGAATTATATATTTAAACCGATCTAATTTTATTATATAATTGTGATTAGCTTGATATTGGTAGTCCTGGTTAGGACCTGGAGGACTTAACTACAGATTAGGGCTTTTGATTTTATCAGACCATTTTCAGGTGATTACATTTTCCCCTCCTTGAATCAATGTGCGATTGGCATGGTTATTCAAAGAGCATCTAGTTTTGATTAGCGATCAAATAGTTGGATATAAAGTGATACAACTAATCTTGATTTAGAAACCGATTCTGAACTTGATTGAACAAAATACGATTGAAGCTGATGAAGACTCTTGATTACTGAAAGATCAATGTAATGACCAGGAGATCAATTTTATGTGAAGTGATGAAAATGATCAGTTGTCTGATTTCTGAGGGTAATAACACTTAATAAATTTGATATGAAGTGAAGAAATCAATTACTATTTTAATGATTTCTAAAATCTTGATCGATATAAATTTGTTGTGATGCGATGAAAATTGATATCTCGAAGACATAGTTTAGAAGGATTGACTAGACAACTAGTTTGATGTGATGCGAAGAAACTGATTTCTAGCAAAGATTTGAACAAATGATCAATTTCATGCGATGCGTTGAAATTGATCACTATTTGAAATTTCAATTGAATTTAGCTGTAGATACTATCAATTTGATGTGATGCGATGAAATTGATATCTCTACTAATTTTTAGAACTTGAATTTGATAAGAGAAAGCAATTTCATATGAAGCGAGGAAATCACTCGTTCCAAATTTGATAATGTTGAGATTGATTTGATACCCGATGAAGATTCTCCAGTTGCGTTGAATTTGATTTTTTTGATCACTTGCAGAGTCATGTTACATTTCTGACAATGCCCCAGTTGTTTTAAAAAACATATCACATTATGATCACTTGACTAGATGTAATTGATAATGCCCCTTGGAATCAAAATAGAAATGAAATTGGGTTGATTTATAGATAAAAAAATCTGGATAAGAATGATAAGTTTGGAATGAAGATTTTGATTCCAATAGAAAATATAGTGGTCAGAACCACAAAAATACTTCTTTTTGTTTGGTCAAAATCGGACTCCGTAGGATGAAGTTAGAGCAAAAATAGTGCAATAGACAAAGAATAGTTTGTGGTTAAAAATTTGAAATTAATTACCCCAAAAATGAGATTAAAATAGGGTAATAATTCAAAATTACTATTCATTTAAAATTTTCACTGATAGAGATTTGTAGAGCTCAGAGAGAAAAGATGTCGATTCCTCTGCATGATCACCGATTCGAGCTCATCCTGCGACATCAGAGACCTGCCTACTACCCACCAGTGGTATGTCATCAAAATCCTTCTTTGAAAACTTGAATTTCATACATGTTCTTGCTTTATTTTTAGATGCTTTTGTTAATTTCCTTGTAATATCATTTCCTGTTTGTTTTATCATTTTCTGTATTTCCTGTATCGTTTCCCATTTTCATTTCATCATTTATCGTTGAGCATCGTTTATGGTTTTTGTTTTTGCGTTTCCCATACTTCTTATATCATTTACAGGAAAATGCATCATTTTCAGTAAAACAAACATCATTTTTGGTAGAATATCATTTGTAGCTCCTGGAATATTGTTTTCAGGATGGTGAGCCCAAAATGCAGAGTTTAAGTCCAAATTTTAAGAAAATATGAATGCCTTAGCCCATCTGACTCTGTTAAAATAGCTATCTTCTAGGCATATCTATTTTGAACATCCCTGCTTGCCCCAATTCTAATTTTATCATGTTTTTACCCTTTTGTAGAGAGATCCTAGCACCTTACAAACACGAGCACCATATCCTCATGTGTTATCGTTGACTGATCAGTTATCTGTTGAGGATCACCGAGACATATTCTGTTGTGGTCTGGGATACCTTTTAGAGATTCCTGAGTATACAATAAACCAAGGTTTACTGACTTCCTTGAAATAGCAATGGCACTCGGAACATAACACATTCCACCTGCCTACTGGGGAGATTACAGTGATGCCAAAGGATGTATGGTGTATTCTCCACATACCTGTGATGGGTGAGTTACCTTATTATGATCCTACAGGTCGAGTATGTATAGATGCCTGTATACATGTATTTTAGGATCTATTAGTTGTAGAGCATCACATTACATGGGAGAGATTAGAGAGGTAGGGCCTTGTATTACTAGGAGTACTAGCTGGTCTTAGTGGTGGATTCCTTGTTCTTGATAGGAGTGCACGGGGCTTTTCAGTTGGATGGGGCAGATTGTTAGAGGATTTGATGTTGAATCCTTGTAAATTAGCCTGGGGTACCTGTCTTCTTGCACACTTATATCATGATTTTCATCAGGCAGTTTATTGTCATGATAAATCATTTTCTGTAGGTTTGATACTGTTATAGATATGGGCCTGATGTGAGTCTACAAAATGGCTTGCTTGCACAATATCCTAAGAAGATCTTTATCTTCTTCAAGGATCCTAATCTCCTCTAGGTCCTTATTAGGCTTAGATCATTAACTAAGTCCTAATCCTACTCTTCTCTAAGAGTCTCCACTTTGTGCTTCACCTTTCAAAGACTAACACCCTAGTAGTTACTTCACTTCCTCACTTCTACTTACACTTAGAAGTGTCTAAGTGCCAATTTCCACTCTAACACTCATGAATCACTTGTAGGGGTGTCCATCACCATGTAGAAATTGCATTTGATCACATTTGAATCCATCTTGAGGGATCTCATACCCTGTTTCAATCAAGTCCAAGTTTTTGTCTTGAGGAGGCCTAATTGAGCTTACTACCTTCTAGCCCTTGTCAGTGTGTTTTTCTCAATTCTTTCAAAACTTTTCCAAATAACTTGAAAATATAAGACCATATATAGATACCCTTTTCCATTCCATAAAGGATTTTGTAGGTTTTAGTTTCAAAAGTCCTCTGTACATAGGATTCCTACAAACTAGGGTCAATAGGGCTAATAGGCCTAATTTCTAGGATAGTCTATAATCCTATGTAAAACTTGTTTAAAACTTGGTCTCCATGATTGGTATGAACTCGACCATCTTAGGATGTTAAGGTAACACTAAAACCTAACTAGAAATGTACTTTGACCGTATATTATTTCACTACCCTACATGTGAATTCTCACTGTTTCACCTCCAAACCACTAACCAAACAGTGCATGCTCGCCTAGGGCTTGGATCTAAAGATAGAAAATTGACTTTCCCTGAATCCTAACTCTAAAAATATGTACACTACTTACTCCCCTAACATATCTATCTACCCTTAGGTGTTTCCCATGGTTAGATTTCATGGGGGAGCCATGACTTAACTGACTAGTCAGGAAAGGACCAGTGAGTTCCCTAAACACAAAAACAATTGAACAAGACCTTAAACTACCTCAGAATAACTAACTTACTGAATGAAAAATGTTACAAACTATCTTAAGAACACCAAAAAATCATCATCTCAAAGCTTTCAATCCATACAATGGCACTTTTTCAATGAAATGCTCGGGATTCTCAGAAAACCAAAATTGTAGAGCTCTATTCCAACTTCACATTTGTTACAATGACTGACTAACCGGATGATTAGAATCTTTCCATGCATTAGATTCCTTCTTACTTTATTCTAGGCCTTGTTGGTCGATTCCCCACTCCTAGTTTCAAGGAGAATCCAAGGTAACCGTGTTGCATGCAACATTTGCAATAATTGCAAATATTGTCATGACAACAATTTAACAACTTTTGGCATATTTTCCATTATGCCTTCTCCCTACATTTTAGGACCTCTAACCTCTCCATTTTAGGGATCCAAGATAAATTAAGGCCTCAAATCATCTCTATGTCTACATTTAAGAGTTTAGGACACATTCATGACTCCAATCCCACATTTAGCAATTAAGCCTAATAAATTGAAAAACTACTAACAATAGCTATTGTTGTGACCTTAGTCATAATGAATAACTCACTTAGCCCACATTACAATTACCTACTAAGGTCTAAACACAAAATAACCTATCTTGACTTGGCCAATGTCAATTACAAGCCAAAATGTCTAAAACATGGAGGTTACCCTAGGTGTGCTCCTGCACCATCCTCCCCAAAATGTAAAGTTCAATCCACCCTTGGATTGAGGATGCTTGGATCAATCCCCATATTTTTGAACTCTGATTCTTTGACCCATACTGCATTAGCATTGGTTTGATCATGCCTTTTTATCAAGTTCTCCTTATACTCTTTGGTTCTAGTCTTCTTGTATACTCTTGTATCCAGTATGTTGTCAGCTCCTATGATTGTAGAAGAGGGTAATTGTAGATCTACCACATCTCTGATCACTTCTTGGAAAAATTGATCCATGTCTTGCTCTGGTCCTTTGTAATGGACTAAGTCTGTAATGTTGAAAATAGGTGATAATCCACTATCTTCCGGGAGATTAACTTTGAACGAATTTTCACCATACTTAGCCAAGATAGGATAGGGACCTATCCTCCTCATCTGCAACTTGTGAGGGACTCCCTTGTGAAGTCTAGATTTTTTAAGATGGACCATGACCATGTCACCCAGATTGAACTAAACTGTTCTTCTACTTTTATCAATATTTGCTTTATGTTTCAAGGCGTTCTCTGTCAGAGTTTTCAGGACTGTATCATGTATTTATTGCATTGCACAAGAAAATTCATCTCTATATCCACTTGCCTTCACTCCATCCTTTAAGTCTCTCAACTCATATACACCTCTAGGGTGTAATCCATACACTATCTCAAAGGGGCTCTTCCCTGTTGATCTATTTATGGTGTCATTGTAGGCATACTCAGCCTGTCCAATCAATTGATCCCATTGATGTCCGTACTCCTTTGTCAAGCACCTTAGTAGATTTCCAAGGCTTCTATTCACCACTTCTGTCTGACCATCAGTTTGGGGATGGTAGGTAGACCCAAAGGATAAATTAGTGCCTAATCTTTGCCAAAGAGTCTTCCAAAAATGACTCATAAATTTGGTGTCTCTATCAGACACAATGCTCTTAGGTAGCCCATGGATTCTTACTATCTCTTTGAAGAAGAGAGAGGCTATTTAGCTGGCATCATTAGTGGTCTTGCATGGCACAAAGTGAGCCATTTTACTAAACCTATCCACAACTACATAAACACTATTCATGCCTTGTCTTATTTTGGGTAACCCAACTACAAAATCCATGCTCAAGCAATCCCAACGCCTAGTAGGAATTGGTAGTGGTTTGTTAAGGCCAGCATTTGAAGAAGTGCCCTTGGATCTTTGACATACAAAGAAATATTCCACATACCTCTTAACATCAAGGTTCATTCTCGGCCAATAGTAGAACCTTTGAACTAGTTCTTGTGTTTTCATGATCCCAAACTGACCACTCAATGCACCATTGTGCTTTTCTTGTATCCTATTCTCCCTAATAGAGCCTCTAGGGAAATATAATTGATTTCCCTTAAACAAAAGGTTACTTTGCAAAGTGTATTCAGCATACTTTCTATGAAAATGGTTCTTGTATTCATCACATACCTTGTAAATGTCTGCAAAGTCCTCGTCATCAACATATAGATCCTTGAAGTGATCTATTCCCATGCTCTTCAACTAAATCTCTTGGATGGTAAGAGCTCTTCTTGAAAATGCATCTACAACTTTATTGAGGACAATTTTCTTGTGTTTGATGTTAAAGGTGTAAGCTTGCAGATCTTCCACCAATTTCATGTGCTTGTGGCTCAACTTCTCTTGAGAATTCAGAAAAATTAAGGCTTGATTGTCTGAATAGATAATGAATTCCTTGGGTAGCAAATAGTGTCTTCACTTTCTCAAAGCTTGAACTAATGCATACAACTCAAGGTCATAAGAAAAATACTTCTTCTTTGCTTCACTCAACTTCTCCGAATGAAATGCTACTGGTCTACCCTCTTGGCTTAGGACAACCCCAATAGCTATGTTGCTTGCATCACATTAAATTGTGAAAATCTTCTCAAAGCTTAGAAAGACTAACACAGGTTGAGTAGCAATCTTTTCCTTCAATAACTCAAAGCTTTTGTTGGCTTGTTCATTCCATGAAAACTTGGTCTTCATCCCTCCTTTTATTGTGTCCAACATAGGAGAGCAAATAGCACTAAATTTCCTTATGAACTTCCTATAATACTGAGAAGGGCCATGAAAACTTCTTACCTCGGTTGCAGTCCTTGGAGTAGGCCAATTCATGATGGCTTCCACTTTACTCTTGTCCATTTTCAGATTACCATGAGATAGAAAAAATCCTAGGTACACTAGCTCTATTTTGATGAACTCACACTTGTCCAAGTTAATCATTAACTTCTCTTCCTATAGCTTCTTGAGTACTAATTCCACATGCTTGAGGTGTTCCTCTCTTGTCTTACTAAAAATGTGTATATCATCCAAGAATACCACTACAAACTTGTCAATGTGGTCCTTGAGTACTTCATTCATCAACCTCATAAAAGTTGATGGAGCATTTGATAGGCCAAATGGCATGACTAGCCATTCATACAACCCTTCAGTATTCTTGAAGTCTGTCTTCCATTCATCTCCTTCATTCACCCTTATCTGATGATATCCACTTTTTAAATCTTTGTGAAGTACCTTGCACCTCATAGAGAAGCCATCAAGTCTTTTATCCTAGGGATAGGGAACCTATATCTGATAATGATCCTATTAATGGATCTTGAGTCAGAACATAATCTCCAAGAACCTCCTTTCTTAGGGGCTAGGACCGTGGGTACATCACAAGGACTAATACTCTTCCTTATAAGACCTTGTTCTAGTAACTCTTGAATTTTCCTAGCTATTTCCTCATTCTATTGAGGGGTCATCTTGTAGGTTGCCTTATTGGGTAGGTTATCTCTAGGAATAAGGTCAATCTTATGGCTTATGGGTCTTATAGTGGGTAATGTTGATGGTTGTCCATCACTTACAATACCTTCATACTTCTGCAACATTTCTTGTATCTCTTGTGGCAGCTCTGTCCTCTTCACTATTTTGTCTTCCACTTCCTTGGGCTTCAACATTAGTGCAAAGCCAAATCCTTCTCCTTCCTCTATGGCTTCCAAGAACTCTTTCTCACTCACCATTAGTACATTAGGACTTGTTTTCTTCACCTCTATATCTTCTAACAATGACTAGATTTTGAAAGTCATGTTATCCTTCTTGAAAGTATAGGAGTTCTTAACTCCATCATGGGTAGCTTGGTGGTCAAATTGCCATGGCTTGCCTAGGAGAAAATGGCATGTATCCATGGGTAGTACATCACATAGAACCTTGTCCTTATATCTCCCTATAGAGAACTCTACCCATGCTTGCTTGTTGACTAAGACATGTTGTCCCTTATTGAGCCATGTGACCTTGTAAGGATAGGTATGAGGTATCCTTGTCACACCTACCTTGGTGATTGCTTCCTCTAATACAATGTTGTCAATAGACCCTGAGTCTATAATGACTCTACATACTTTTCCCATCACCTTACATTTTATTCTGAATAGAGACATCCTTTGGCTTGACTCCTCCTTGACTGGTTCCTTGATCAATATTCTCCTCATCATGAGGTTCTCACCTTCTTTTGAATTTAATGGAATCTCAAGGTGTTTATCAGTTGCATTTGTGTCTTCTTGGACCAGATTTGTCCTCTTGTTACCTCCTTGAGAAGTACTACCCTTCTCTGGACACCTATAGGTAGGGTGTCCCATTTAGTTGCAATGGTAACATTTCATATTGGTAAAGTAATTGCCTCTTCCTTGTCCACCACTCCTACCTCTAAAACTTGAGTTCCTTCCTCTTCCACCTCTGCTAGAACTTGCTTCTTTCTGCTCATTGTATTTGACTTCTCCTTGTGTCCTCAATTCTAAACTCCTTCCACCATAGCCACCTCATGTTCCTTTATTATCCCTTCCTCTACCTCTTCCGTTGGAGGTTTTCTCTTACTTTATTTTTCCTTTCTCCTTTATCTTCAAGGCCATTTGATAACATTGATGAATGGTTTTGAAGTTCACAAGACTCATGTCTTCTTGGATAGACCACTTGAGTCCATTCAATTATCTAGCTAGCTTAATGCTTTTATCTTCCACCACTTGTGATGTTAAGCATAACTTTTGGAACTCTTCAGTGTATGCTTTGACATCCAAATATTTTTGTCTAAGATTGTGTCTTCTCCTATGCAGCTAAACCTCATAATCATCAGGCAAGTAAGTCTTCTTTAACTTAGTCACCATTCCATTCCATGAGACTATAGGACTCTTTCCTTCTTTTTCCCTTTTAGTTTGAACAAACTTCCACCATGTGAGAGCTGATCCTGTCAACCTTGACTTGGCCACACTCACTTTTTGGGCCTTTGTGATACCATCACATTCAAAATGGTTCTCTAGGTTGTCTATCCAATCCACAACTGAATCTAGATCCATTTGTCCATTAAATAGTGGCACACCCTCTAAAGGTTTACCACTTAAATCCTTCAATGCCTTTAAGAAGGGTTCTTGGTCACTGACAGGGTCAGGGGTTGGAGCTTCCTCTTCTAGATCCACTCCTTTATCCCTTGCTTCTTCTTCTTCTTTCTAATCTATCTTATCTTTCATCTTCTCAGCTTTGTCTTGGACTTCTCCCAAGAGTTGCTCCATTTGAGACAACCTTTCTCTTAACAACTTTTTGTCTTCTTCTTGATCTTTTAACTTTTTGGCTAACTCAACATTAGTCACCATGGTTTTACTTTTCTCTGAAATTCTAGGTGTATTCTCTCAAACTGATTCAGTAGGCTGAAACATCCACCACAAGCCTAATCTTTAATCAAGCTCTAATGCCAATATGATGTGAGTCTACAAAATGTCTTGATTGCACAATCTTCTAAGAAGATCTTCTTCAAGGATCCTAATTTCCTCTAGGTCCTTATTACACTTAGATCATTAACTAAGTCCTAATCATACTCTTCTATAAGAGTCTCCACTTTGTGCTTCACCTTTGAAAGACTAACACCCTAGTAGTTACTTCACTTCCTCACTTCTCCTACTTACACTTAGAAGTTTCTAAGGGCCAATTTCCACTCTAACACTCATGAATCACTTGCAGGGGTGTCCATCACCATGTAGAAATTTCACTTTATCACAATTTAATCCATCTTGAGGTATCTCATACCCCTTTTCAATCGAGTCCAAGTTTTTGTCTTCAAGAGGCCTAATTGAGCTTACTCCCTTGTAGCCCTTGTCAGTGTGTTTTTCTCAGTTCTTTCAAACATTTTGGAAAGAAATTGGAAATCTAAGACCATATCCAGATACCCTTTTCCATTCCATAAAGGACTTTGTAGGTTTTAGTTTTAGAAGTCCTCTATACATAGGATTCCTACAAACTAGGGTCAATAGGGCTAATAGGCCTAATTTCTAGGATAGTCTGCAATCCTATGCAAAACTTGTTTAAAACTTGGTCTCCATGATTGGTATGAACTCGACCATCTCAGGATGTTAAGGTAACACTAAACCCTAATTGGAAATGTACTTTGACCATACATTACTTCACTACCCTACATGTGAATGCTCACTGTTTCACCTCCAAACCACTAACCGAATAGTGCATGCACGCCTAGGGCTTGGATCTAAAAATAGAAAATCAACTTTCCCTAACTCCTAATTCTACACATATGTACACTACTGACTCCCCTAACATATCCACCTACCCTTAGGTGTTTCCCATGGTTATATTTCATGGGGGAGCCATGACTTGACTGACTCGTCAGGACAGGACCAGTGAGTCCCCTAAACACAAAACAATTTGAACTAGACCTTAAACCACCTTAGAACAACTAACTTACTGAAATAAAAATGTTACCAACTGTGTTAAGAACACCAAATAATCATCAACTTGAAGCTTTCAATCAATACAATGGCACTGTTTCAATGAAATGCTCGGGATTCTCATAAAACCAGAGCTGCAGAGCTCTATTCCTACTTTACACTTGTTACAATGGATGACTAACCAGATGATTTGAGTCTTTCCATGCATTAGATTCCTTCTTCCTTCATTCTATGCCTTGTTTGTCAATTCCCCACTCCTCATTTCATGGAGAATCCAAGGTAACCATGTTGCATGCAACATTTGAAATAATTGCAAATGTTGTTATGACAACAATTTAGTAACTTTTGGCATCTTTGCCATTATGCCTTCTCCCTACATTTTAGGACCTCTAACCTCTCCATTTCGAGGATCCAAGATCAATTAAGGCCTCAAAGTATATCTATGTCCACATTTAAGAGTTTAGGACACATTCATGACTCTAATCCCACATTAGCAACTAAGCCTAATAAATTGAAAAACTACTAACAATGGCTATTGTTGTGACCTTAGTCCTAATGACTAACTCACTTATCCCACATTGCAATGACCTACTAAGGTCTAAACAAAAACTAACCTATCTTGACTTGGCCAATATCAAGTACAATCTAAAATTTCTAAAACATGGAGGTTAGCCTAGGTGTGTTCCTGCACCAGGGCCTGGGAGAACATCCCCATTAAACGGCCATTAGTGGCTAGAACTCGACAGGAGGGACTTCCTTATGTGTAAATGTATGCTGGAGATATGGTGCAGCCCCACCTGGGAAACTTAGAGTACTACAGGTGAGCATTAGATGATATCATAGTTGTCATCTGGCATCCTTACTTAGGTTGTGAGGAGTGGAGGAGTGATAGATGAGAGATGCGCTTTGTTTGTATAGAAAGATACTTGATTGGTCATACCATATATATTGTTGAGAGATTCTTGGTTACTCATGTCTTACGATAGTTTGGCATTACATAGCTCATGCCCTAGGGTATGGCAGCATATGCTAGGGCACAAGATGAGTAGCCACAGTGGGGACCCCAGTTGGTTTATGAGGATGTTGTTCTTGACCATCATCAATTATCTCTTGTGATATGGTCACTGGCTCCAGATGTTATAGATGTTGGTATGACTCTTGATTTTGCAGTATATTTTTTTTATAGCATCCATTCCCTCAGTTGACTTCTCCTGATGAGGCAGTGCCAATTATGGTAGATGAGGGTGATGATGGAGGAGGTGATGACAGAGGTGGTGGGGCCATCAGGGCTCCCTCTCGTAGATGTTTGAGTAGTAGTGATGATAGTGCTGGTAGAGGTCATGGTCATCAGCAAAGACAAGTCAGAGTTCGTATTGCAAGACCGACACTACTAGTGACTACACAGGTACCATCTTATTCATCAATATCAAGTACAGGACAGGTTCCTTCATCCTCACAGATTCCTTCTTCCTCTCATATTCCATCTTATTCTTAGATTCTTGTTACACAGGTTGCCTTGCCATAGGTGTTTGCTTCCACTAGAGTGACTACTTCACAGATTCCTCCTCAGGTGAGGGTTACTAGATCAGTTAGTATAGATATCCAATCAGGTGCATAGGTTATGCCACAGATGATTACTCCTCCTCCTCAGCTGAGTACAGGTCTTATAGTTCCTTCAGGTGTACATGCATCAGGGCCTAGACCTACATGTGCACTAGTATAGGGTACAATAGATGCATCAGTGATTGCCAATCTTTGTAGAGAGAGGCTAGTTACAGACTCATATATCAGTTTTATAGGCTCAGCTAACTGATAGGTACAGAGCTTTGTATGTTTCATAGAAAGATGCTGCAGCACAACGCAGTAGAGCATCATATTATCAGGCAACTTATTTTTCAGTAGTATCAGATCCTGCTTCTAGAATTACTCCTTTTTCACATGCCACAACACAGTCAGAGAGTGGTGGACCGAGTAGATCATATGCTCCTTTGCATGGACCACTGGGGGATGATAGAGCTAGTCAGTGTTGATTTATTATGAGCTACTGTATGTTTGATGATGATGTATTGATGTATATGTGATCTAGCACCATTTTTTCTCAGTTTGTGGATGATGTATCTCATGGACATTATTTGATATATGATGACATTCTCATGTTTTGATCTAATTGTATCTTTTATCACTGACATTTTATTCTTTATGAGATGATTATGATTATGCTATGAGTATGCTCTTTTATTTCAATATGTTTTGGATGCAAATGTATGGATGCATTTTATTTTTGTTGTTTTTGATGCATAGATCTGATGTTACATTAATGTTATGGATGCATATGTATGAAGTTTAATGTTTATGCAATGGAGATGAAAAATAATTATTTTTTTTTATTTTAGAGATTTAAAATACTCAATCATAAGATAAATGATATCTTTGAATGTTTGAAATTTGTCTTTCCCTCTTTGGAATGTTTTTTATGATAACATTTCTTAGCATCACTTGATATAAGAGATATGCAACTTGTAGAATGAAATGCAATTCTAAAATGAAGATGTAGATGCAACTTCCATTTTCATGTCATCCATTTTATGCTTTTGTTTCATCATTGAGCTTTTTGCGTACCCCATTTTTGACACAACCAACACTGATATGCAAGTAATCATGTTAGTATGAATATCACTTTTCTCAGATATAAGTACATACAATCATCACCAGTGCTTAAGTGACTATGATAATATGAATATGACTTATGTAAAAATGTTTGATTTTAGTACAAGCACCATGAATAATTAATTTACTCTGATGATATGAATACTAATTTGAGCTTAATTTTGATATTGCAATATGACACAAGCATCAAGATATAGCAGATAATGATGTCCTAAGTATCAATTGCGTTTAACAAACACATAACAAACAAAAGAAAAATACCATATGATTTCTTCAATGTTCTAGTAGAAAGACTCATGGAACATTTTCAGAAATATGATAATCAATAGTTGATAAAAAATAGCAACCCAAACTAACATAAGTATTTGCTTTGGTCTTAGAATCAAAGCCATTCATGTAGCTTCAATTTTTTCATCATATACCTTGTCAAAAACCCATGTCAATCACAAGCAGAAATCAAAGAAAATATCATGCCCCCTGTCTTTATGTTTCTAACTCATTAGAATATCATTAAAATATTCGAGAGAAGTATAATAAGCAAAAATATGATAAAGAACAAACACTCATGCAAAGAAAAATATCCCAACTCTTTCAATGTGTCTCTAGTATGAATACATCATAGAGTTACTTAGGAGCCAAAATTCATGCAAGCATAGGGCAGGATTGATCATTTTTGTGCTTGTGATTCTGATTGATAGATTCAATATGATCATGTTGATAACATGATGAGTGTGTAAGAAAAACTATTTTTGTTTGTTGATATGAGATGTGACTTGATCAGTGGTATTAAAAAATACCTTTGTTTGGTTGTTTTATTGGGGTGGTTTTTAGAAACACCTTTGGTTGATTGATGTGGTATTGAGAAATACTATTGGTGAATTGCTTTCCTTGAAACAGTTTTAAGAAGGATAAGATTAGATTTCAAACCATGGTAAAGTGATAGGTAAATGATAGAGTCAATCAGATAATAACATGTTCTATCTTGTGTTAGCTCAAAGATCTTGAAGTTCTTGCTGAAGAGTTATCCAAGCTTTTATAGAAAGAGCAGTGAGCTGACGAAATAGCTTCTGTTTACCAGGTTTTCACCATTCGTAGGAATGTGAGTTTTTCTACCAAGGCGCCTGTTTACCAGGTTTTAACCAAGGAATGATTTTATTTATTTTTTCAATTTATTTTTGTTGTTTTCTTCTTTTTTATTTTTTTTGTTATTGTCTAGGCGCCTGTTTGCCAAGTTTTCACCAGGACAATCATTTTTGGAAATTTTCCACTGTTTTTGAAATTTTTCAAAATCTTTTCCACTATTTTTGAAATTTTTTAGAATATTTTCCATTGTACATAGCTGTGACAACAGCTTAAACATAGAATCTCTTCAGATGAGTTGTGTTGATTGGATCAGGAAATGTGTCTCCTTCTGTGGTAGCTAGCTGATAAGCTCCAGATTTGAATATTATGGTGATTATGAAAGGCCCTAACCAGTTCAGTTCAAACTTGCCCTTCTTTATTCTTTTTTGTTGATTCTTAGTATTTTCATGTAGTACTAGATCACCCACTTGAAACTCATGAGGTTTGACCTTTTTATTATATCCTTTTGCCATTCTCTTTTGATATCCTTGTAAATGTTTGAAGGCAACTTGATGTTTCTCAGCTAATAGTTCTAGATGTTGTAGACGTGAGACTCTGTAGTCCTCATCTGTGATTAGCCCTTTTAAAGATACCCTTAATGAAGGAATTTCTACCTCAATTGGAAGAACTACTTTAGCACCATAAACCAAAGAGTAAGGAGTAGCTCCTATTGGTGTTCTGATACTTGTTCGATAGGCCCACAAAGCTGGGTTGATCTGAACATGCCAATCTTTACTAGAATCATTGACATTATGAATGGGAATCTTGACAATATTCTTATTTCTATCCTTTGCCTACCCATTTCCCTAAGGATAATAGTTAGAGGAGAAATGCTGGGTAATTTGGAACTTGTTGAAAAGTTTTGTCACATCCTTGTTTTTGAATTGTTTACCATTATCTGTAACAATTGACGAAGGAAGACCATACTGACAAATGATGTAGTTGAGGATAAATAGTGAGATTTGTTTTCCTGTTGCCGTGATTAAGGGTATAGCCTCAACCCACTTGGTAAAATATTTTGTTGTTGTGATAATGAACTTGTGACCATTAGAGGATGATGGGTAAATTTGACCAATAAGATCAAAGGCCCACTCTTGAAAAGGCCAGTGTGTGATAAAAGGTAACAATTCCCTTGCTGGTGCATGTATAAGATTGCCATGGATTTGACACTTTTTGCAAATTTTTGAAAAATGTGATAGCATCTTTCTCCATTGTAGGCCGATAATACCCAATATGCAAGAGTTTCTTAGCTAAGGTAAGACCATTCAAATGCGATCCACAAATACCTTCATGGACTTCGTGTAAAGCGTTGTTAGATTCTTCTAAGTCTAAACATCTTAGTAAGGTACCATCAAAACCTCTATGATACAAATCATCCACGATGATTACATGTTTGGATGCTTGACGAATAAGGTTATGTTTTTGGTTCTTGGATATAACCTCAGGTAAAACATTGGTTTCAAGATAGGTTCAAATAGATCCATAGCGGGGGGAGTCTCATCCTATTAGTTGGAAAACTAGCTTGGAATCAGGACACTTGTAAGAGGGATAAGGTAACTCATCCACTAGGAATTCATAACGTGCTTGGTTATCAGATAACTCTATAAGAGACATAAGATTTGCCATTGCATCGACTGCTTGATTGTTTACCCTGGGTATCTACTCAAATGTTATACCGACAATGTACTACTTCAAATCATCCACCATTTTCTTGTATGGCACAAGCTTATCATCTTTAGTCTAATATTCATCGGTGATTTGATTTATGACCAAGTGGGAGTCACCATAAACATGTAGCATTGTTATCTGCCATTCTAGTGCCATCTTGAGTCCATTTACCAAGGCCTCATATTCCATGATATTGTTAGTACAAGAAAATAAAATCTTGTATGCCTTTTGTATAGTGTTTCCTTGAGGTGATATTAATACAACACCTACTCCAGTGCCATGTTGTGTAAATGATCCATCGAAATACATCATCTAGGTATGCTCGGTAAGTATGAAAGTGGACTCATCTAGAAAATTAATAGTCAAAGGGAGATCACCTGATTATGGTGCATCTACAAGTTGATTTTCAATAACTTTCCCTTTAATATATTTTTGTTCAACATATTCAATATCAAACTCGCTTAGTATCATCATCCACTTAGCCAATCTTCCAGTTAAAGTTGCTTTTCTTAAGAGATATTTCAGCAGGTCAATCTTAGCCACCAACTTGATTGAATGTGCCATCATATAGTGCCAAATTTTTGAGATGCAAATACCACTACTAGCACTAATTTTTTAATTAGTGTGTAATTAAGTTCATATTTCACCAATTTTTGTTGATGTAATAGATTGCACGTTCTTTTCCCGTTTCATCTTCTTGTGCCAATAATGCCCCCAGTGAGGTATTTTTTGCTGAAATATATAGGAGAAAATATTTTCCTACAATTGGAGCCATTAGAATAGGTGAGTTCACCAGATACTGCTTCAATTGATTAAATGATGTTTCAAATGCTTCATCCCACTTATGAGTGATACCTTTGTGCATAAGTTTAGTAAACGGTTGAGCTTTATTAGCTAATTGAGCAATGAACCATCGAATTCATTGTAACTTCCCTTGTAATGATCGCACCTGACTAATGTTTCTAGGTGGAGGCATCTCAATGATAGCTTTGAATTTTTCTGGATCAACTTCAATTCCTTCAGCAGAAACTATGTACCCTAAAAATTTTCCTGAGGTGACCCCAAATGCACACTTTTTTCGGTTCAAGCGTAATTTTAATTTCTCCATCTTGTCTAAGATTTTTGCTAAATCCTTTAGATGATCTTCACGATGATGAGATTTCCCTAAAGTTTCATCCACATAATATTCCATATTTTTGTGCATCATATCATGAAAAATTGTTGTCATTGCTCTTTGATATGTTGCTCCTGCATTTTTGAGTCCGAAGGGCTTGACGTCCCAGCAGAAAGTTCCCCATGGAAAAGTAAAAGTTGTCTTATCTTGGTCTTCTGGAGCAATTTTTATTTGATTATACCTGGAGAATCCATCCATTAAGGACAACATCTCATATCCAGCTGTAAGATCTACGATGACATCAATACTCGGCAATGGAAAGTCATCTTTTGGACACGCTTTACTGACATCTCAAAAGTCAGTGCAAATTCTAATGGATTTATCATGTTTTGACACTGGCATAATATTAGATATCCATGTGGCATATGCAATAGCTCTTATAAATCCCGCTTTCAACAATTTTTCTAGTTCTTCTTTTACCAAAAGAGCAATATGTGGATGCATCTTTTGTAACTTCTGCTTGATAGGTTTTATCCCAGGGGCCATAGATAAATGGTGTATAATCAAATTAGGATCAAGCCCTGGCATGTCAAAATAAGACCATGCAAAATTGATCTTCTTTTCTTTGAAAAATTGTGTAAATGCTTCCTTTTCTTCCATAGATAGAGATTGAGCAATGTGTATGATGCGCGGGTTCTCCTCTGTACTAAGATTAATTGGTTGAGTTGGTTCGATAAGTACCACAGACCGTTCCTAAGAGTGATCAGGAAGGATATCAAGTTTCCCATTCTTTAGTTCCTTAGTGAGGTTTTCACTATCAGATGCGTCTTTTATTATTTATTTTTCATGATTTGAGACTGCCATAGAATGGTTTTCACCCTCAGATCTTTTATTAATTTTTTCTTTATTTTTGTGACTGGAAAACTTGATATCCTCCCTAGCATTAGAATTCCTAGTGGAAGAAGGTATAGGTTCTACTGCATTGAGGTAATAGGCGATATCATAGTCACTGGCAAATATAGGTATATCCATGGGTTCAGATAGAGTCCAGTCAATTAAGTTAGGATACACAAGTTGAAGATCATTGTTTGGGTCAGTTTCACTAATGTCAAGATGTAGGATGAAATTTTAATCATTGTGTTAGAATAGATTGACAAGATCTATCATAGTATCTTCCAAAAGAATGGTTAGACCAGAAAGATCCTCACTATTCTCACTCGAGTCATCGTCAATATTTTGTGAACCGAATTTGAATGGTCGAATATCTGAGCTTTGTCTCCCTTCACATGTTGTTGTATTAAGATATGCATTTACCAAGATGTGTTGATACTCTATAGAATCTACCAATAGTCCTGTACCGGTATCAATAGTGTTAGGTGTCATAATGTCTTGTGGGTCTATGTCCATTTTAGGATCAACATCATTGGAACTTTCACCTCTCTCCATCTAGGGTGCATATTGATGAATGACATCTATCTCTATATCTATGGCACTGACATCAGAGAATGAGTCCCATTCATAGTCATTAGAATTTGTTTCCATGGACTGACTGGTGTCTAGAACATGAGTAGGTGTGACCCTTTCCCCCTAGTTGGGATGATGATTGTCTTGTGTATTAGTCTCCTCATCAAAATAATGCTCTTGAATTGCAATTTGAACACCATTAATATTTTAATTCTCTAATAAGGGCATGCTTGTATCTTCGCCCTCATTTGTTTGAGTTAAAAATGGAGGAACATATCTTTCACCTTGATAATGGGGATTGCCATCATGAATATGTAATAGCCTCTCATATGACTGCTATGTGAATTCTATTTCTTCTTTTGATTCTTCCATTTCTTCATCAAAGATTGGCCCATCCTGAATGAGAGGTATTTGTGATTCTTCAGAATATCCAATTCCTGTTTTGTCTCTAGGATGTTTGAATTGTGTAAATATTTGTTCAACCAAACCCTCTCTATTGTTTCCTAAAGGTCCTTGTCCTTGATATCCCATCTTTTGCATGATACATAGACCATGTCCATATTGTTGAGTGGTAATTTGAATATGCTTCATATCCTGATGAGCATCATCTTTGTCTTTGTATAACCAACTTAACACATCTACATCCTCTTTTTCTTTTTCCACCGATTTGCCTTGTACAAAGGTCACATTGAATTTTGTTTGCACTTTAGGTGTTGCTAACATTGTAGAAGATGATGGTCTCCCTTTTGATCTTGGAGATAATGGTAATACTTTCACAGAGAGTAATTGATCAATCTTGTATTCTCCCATTCCATTATCATGTAATTTTCTTTTCTTTTCAAATTACTGCATTAATGTGGAGATTGAACTCTCTGGGAGTCATTCTTGAGAAGCTTCTCTATTATATGGAACCATTTGTTCATTTGATTGATGCATATTGTTACAAGATTGAAAGTAGGTTGTGTCAGCTGGGATTTTTATCTCTTCTCCATTGTATGGGAACTTCAAGCATTGATGAAAAGTAGAGGGGACAACTTGCATTTCGTGTATCCAAGGTCTTCCCAAAAGAATATTGTAAGATAGTTTAAGATCAAGTACCAGGAACACCACATTTATTTCCATAGGTCCCTCTCTGACTGGCAACATGACTATCCCTTTGGATGATCTTTCTTCATCATCACATGCTTTTATAGTTATTCCCTTCTTAGGATCATTTTTTTGTCTGAGAATCCCAATTCTTTGATCAAACCTAGATTGAAAATGTTGAGACCCACTCCTCCGTCTATCAAGACTCATCTTATTCAATGTCTATGAATGAGTACTTCTATGTGCAGTGGCATGTTATGGGGGTGACTTAAGACATTGTCCTCCTCTTCAGAAAAGGATTAATAATGAGGTGTAGTCAAGTGTCCCACCATGGTTTGAAATTTATCTATGTCCAAATTGGCAAGAACATTTGTTTCAACCAAGGATTTTTCTAAAATCTCTTTATGTGATGGAGAGAGTTTAAGAAATTCAAGAATTGATATTTGTGTAGGAGTTCTTTGTAACTGATCAACCAAGCTATAATTAGATGAGAAAGATGATGGATTTTTCTTGGTTATTGTAGGTTTTGATGATATAGGAAGTTTAGAAGAATCTCCTTTTAGGGCTACTTTGGCTTGTCCTCATGTTACTGCATTAGAAGCTTCACCCTTTTTCTTGTCTTTGATAATGATCACATTGACACTTTGATCAGCCTCTTCTACCATGTTGATAGTTTTGTCATGAGAATATGTGTAGTTCACTTGATTACCTTTTGCATTGGATGATTCTCCTTTCTCATAATTAGGTAAAGGCGATTGAAAATTTGTATGATCTTCATTTGTCTTGTGACCATCCACTATAATGACCTTGTTTTCAATCAAGTTTTAGTTTCATGCACTCATTTGTTCTATGCCCTTTGTTTCTATGGTACTCGCAATAGTGTGCACCATTCCACCATTTAGGCTTAACTGGTGGTTCATATGGCCTTGATTCTGGTAATGTGATCACCTTGTGTGTCATAAGCTTTCATAATGTTGATTCCAAAGACACCCCCAGAGGTGTAAATATCCATTTATGAGTGTATGTAAAAGGTGATTTTTGTTGATTGTTGTTTTGATTAACCCGCATAGTAGATGCAATAGTGAGATTGTTAGGAGTAGTAGTAGATAATTTGAATGTTGGTTGTTGTTATTTTAGGTTGTGTGCATCTACTACTCCATCATTGACAACATTCCAATTTTTGTTCCAAAACTTTGATTTATCTTGGTTGCCATTGTAATTTGGATTGAAAGATCCTTTAGTCTCTTTGTAGATTTTAATTTCACCTTTCCCTATCAAGGTATCTTTGATTTTTATTCCCATCTCAATCATTTTTTAAAATGTTGGAATGAATTGTAGTTGGATATAATGATTTAATTCTATGACCAAGTTGTTTACAAAAATATCCATCTTTTCTATTTCTAGAATTAATCGAGGATACCGTGCAAAAAGTCTTCTCCACCTTTGTAGAAATGATATAAAAGGTTCACCAACTCATTGTTTGGAATTAAACAATTAAATCATAGTAATAGGATGTTTAATTCTGTATGAATAGTGTTTCATAAACCTTTCTACAAGTTCTTCAAAGGTTTTTATCCCATGTGGCAATTTAGCAAACCATTCTATTGCTTGTCCACTCAAACTGCGAGGGAATAATCTCATTAGATATGTTTTTTCATGAATGAATTCCATGCTTAAGGTATAGAAATCTTGTACTTGATCTTGAGGGTCCGTGCATCCTGTATATTTTTCATATTTAGGTATGTCCACATTTGGTGGAAATGCTGGCATGTGTAAGCTTTGATCAAATGGCATAGGACAAAATGTACTCATAGAGTATTTCTCTAGTATGATTTCTTTTTCTTTCTTCATGTCAAGAAGTTGAGTTTGTAAGCTTCCACTTGTTTCCCAAGGAGAGTCATAGGATTTTCTTCTTCTTTTGTTTTGAGTTGTTCCATATCGAAATCTTGAGGTAGTTTTATCCCTGTTGAAGCTAGATGCATGAAGTATTTTTCTTTATCTGCCATTAGGATTTTGTCCATGATCTTTTGGAATCTTGCATCTTGTTGGACTTTTTGGATATACTCCTCAGTTAGTTCTTCATCATTATTGGTTTGAGAAGCCCATTCATTTTCAATTCCATCCATGTTGTTTTTGTTGTTGTTGTTGTTGCTGTTGTTGTTAGTAGTTTTTGAATCACTTGCTCTAGGAGCTGAAAAATGATCGTACTCTTGTTCTTGTTGTGCTTGAATGTGTATTCTAGAATGTTTTGAAGTGTCTATGTGTTGAATACGTCCACTTCTTGTCCAAACCATGTAGGATTAAATGATACTTGATTAGCAAAGAATAGCAACCTATCACCTATAGTTTCAATGTTTGATAGACTAGCTTTATAATTGGTCAAAGTTGGTGAAAAATTGTTGATGTAATTGATAATGTTTGAGATCTTGATGAAGGTTAGATTGACCTTGATAGTGATCTTTAAGCACAAAGAGGGTTAATATGACCAATTAAAAAGTAGTTTGAGTTGATTGAAACAAATAGAAAATAGTTTGATTTTCTAGACACCAAGGTTTGATTTGAGCACTTTGGATATTTAGGACTAGCAATAGATGACTTTAGAACTTCCATTTTTGAAGTGAGTTTTGAGATGAATAGCACAAAATGACCTTTGTTTTGGAAAAACAAGACAACAAGAACTTAAGGGAAATACTTTAGAACCAATGTTTTTGACAATCAAGACAACAAGAACTTAATGGCAATGCTTTAGAACCAATGTTTTTGAGCAATCAAGACAACAAGAACTTAAGGGCAATGCTTTAGAACCAATGTTTTTGAGAAAATTTTAGAGTAATTTCTTGAGAACTTTTGTACAAAGGAACCAACCACCGTTTTAAATAGAGTCACCCGTTTTTGGGATTCTTGCAAGGTGTTTTGAAATATGCAAATTTTAGTGACACACACACACACAAAGAAAGTTTTTTTTGTCATGGTTTTGATAAGGATTGTTTATTTTTGAAATTTTTTTGATTATAAGGGTACAAACACGCACTATCCCTACAAAATTGGCATAGAATGAAAATCACTTTCTCATATACTTAGGTACACACCCATTTGCTAATTAGAATATGGCTATAACCAAGCACGCAATGGTTCCATTCATGATACCATATTACCCACTTCCAAATGCTAATGGGGGCACGGTATGATGAGTATCTTGGGGAAATTACTTTTTGCCTTGCACAAGGATTATCACCTTTCGGGGGTGATCTAGGTAGATTCTAATCCTAAAGAGTTTAGTAAGGTTCTTAGTTCAGTTGAATCCTCTACGTCCATGCAAGTGCGATTCAGGCGTATAGCCCCGTAGAGCGTCTTGAAAAAAGGGGTCATGAAAACATGATTGAGACCATTAGGCCTCCCTTAAGTTAGATGTCAGCTGAGTATAAGCTCAAATGACATCTGACTCCCCAGGCTTTAATCCGAAAGAGTAAATTTGTTTAAAGTGAGTTAGAGTGGTGTGGCTTACACCTTGTTCTCACATGGGTCATCCCGAGAGATTTTTTCCACACAGGCAGACCCAACTAAAGGATAAAGAAAGTAAAGAGGATTGGAGTTGAAAAGAGGTCTAGATTTCTGATTTTCCCAAAGGGAAAAGAGCATACTCTCCTACTCAATAATGTTTTCTCCTATCAAGCACTTCAAACAAAGTTCATTTCCTCAAATCAAGAATTAATCTTCTATTTCACGTTTGACTTTCTAATTTTCCCAAAGGGAAAAGACCATAATCCTCTAATGAAACCAAACATTAACCCTAAATTTGATGTTAAGATGCATAAATTAATTGACAAAACACATTGCATATGAAAGAAAATTGTTCATTTCCTTCAATTTTAGTACAAAGCATAATTTGGGGTTTGAGTTTCTGATTTTCCCAAAGGGAAAAGAGCATAATCCTCTATCCAAATTAGGAAATGCACAAAAATTGTATGAAGTTTCAAAGTGTTTGAATTTTCACAATTTGGCCACCTACAACAAACTTGATAGTAATTTCTCTCCATGGAAATCTTTGGCAAATGTCCTGTAAAACATGTTAGGTTGCTATAAAGATGATAAAAATCATGAAAAAACCAAGTTAGTATGTTAGCAATCGAATTAATCCATGAAAAAACTTTGATATTTTGCTCTCTAGAATACAGACAATACTGCAGAGACCTAAAACGATAAACCTCAGAAACGATAACAATTTAACCCCAAATGATAACGTATCCCATAAACGATAATCCTTTTACTCCAAATGATAAAGATTTCCAAAAATGATAAAGGAATTAGCAAAGATGCATTAAAGCCAAATTGTTACCTTCCAAAGATGATGCCATGGAATCTGTAGACGATATTAAAAACACCAGAGATGATAAAAGAATTCCCTGAGACAACAGAACAATCCCAGAAATGATATCTCTTAGACCCAAAACAATAAACTGCCTGCAAATTGTCAAAATGTTAAGAACAGAGAGCAAAATTTTATAAAATTTGAGCAATCTGCCCCACGGTGGGCGCCAAAATGTGATGTGTAATTATGTATTTGCAAGTATACTACACACAAACACTCAATAACTCATTATATCTAAGGTTAGTAAGATCAAATCAACGAAAAATATAGAAAACCTTGAGAAATCGAATTATTGTTTTCTAGTCATGAAGATTCTACTCTAAATTGTAAATTGCTCTCAGATTAAGCATGTTAGATAATAGAATGACAATCATGAAATGGAAGATTCATTATAAAAATGCCTAAAATGCTCAAGAACATGTTCAATTATGCACAATTTGAATCAAATTATACAAATGAACTATATTGGCATGCTAAAAATGATGAACTAGATGAGCTAAAATGAAATTGACATTATATCTATGGTTGAATTCTATTCTCCTATATCAAATAAGCTTAGAATGGCTTCTTTTTATAGAGAATTCTTGGAGGGAAAGATTCAAATTCAAATTTGAATTGAGCGGTTGAGATGCATCTATGAGGGATGGTTGAGATTGAAACTTGCTTGATCTAAGTGATTACCTCTTATTGGTTAGAGGCTTTATCTTTGAGGCATGTTGAAGGAATATTAATTATTTGATTTAATTAATTCCTTTTAATTGATTTCTTTAGCCGTGCATTTAATTTTTTTATTTGATTTAATTCATTCAAGGTTAATTGAAGAATTAATGGCTTTTGATAGATGCCTCTTGATAAGTGATCTTGGATTATTGATTTTTGATGAATTATATACTTAAACCGATCTAGTTTGATTATATAATTATGATTAGCATGATATTGGTAGTCCTAGTTAGGACATGGAGGACTTAACTGCAGATTAGGCCTTTTGAGCTTATCAGACCATTTTGTGATTACATGTATATACAAACTTTAGAAGGAATTTCAATGTAATTACTCTTTATCTCCTTTACCTGTATAAATTTTTGCCTCTACGCTAGATGATTGAATTATATGGATTGATTAGCATATATATTTTAAATTATTGAGATGTGTGTTTGAGAACACTATTTTTGGTACAGTGTGATGATTTAGCAGAGCTGGAAGGACTCTCAAATTTTGTAAAGAACTCGTTCTTGATAGAAGATGTACCTAATGCTTTCTTTTCTCCTAATTTTTGGACTGCAAGAATAGATAGAAAAACCTAATTAAGGCCCCATACAATAAAAGTGCATGAGAATGGGAATATAAGCCCTAAATTCGTATTGGATTCAACATCTAGCACTAGGAAAACTTCCACACCAGGTTTCAGTCCAGAAATTCTGGTTCTAGGGCATGCGCGAAACAAAAGATCAAGACCACCTGTTTGTAATTGGTCTTCATGCAAAATTGCCCCTACTTTCTCAGCTTCTACTGCATTAGAGAATGGATCTACTCCTACTCCTACTCTTATCCATTACCCTCTGATTTGGATTTCTTTGCAGAGTCCTCATTGCCCACAAAGAAAAAAAAAGTTATGGCTAGCCAAGGAATCGGGATATTTCACATGAATATTAAACAAGAACATCACGTGTTACCAGTGAGGAAATGTATGCATTTACAATAGTGAAACCACCCCATTGAATAATAGGTCTCAAGAGACCCAAATAATTGTGCCATACTTGGGGAAATGTGGTGTTAGGTTCAAGTCAAGTAGGCTTGTGCTAGAATACAAACCTGATGCATGTCCTACATCTATTGCGACCAAACACTCTCTCACAGAAAAGTCATTGAGATGTGGAGGCAGAAGGAGTTGGCAATACTACGCCATGAACATGAATTTTTGTCTGAACATTTAATTTGAATATGTTCTTTTGATTAAGATTAAGATTTGGAAAATGGACTTTTACAATCAGTTATAGATCAAGAGTCGAACGTTCTAATTAGATCTATGAGTGTCAACCTCTTGTCTGATATCAAAAAATCATATTCTTTGGTCTCGGCTTCTTCCAGTTTTAATTTACTTGGTATACGAAGGAGAAATTTTATTTTTGATTACCTTGTCTCCAATATATAAGAAAATTACTTTTTTATCGTCTTCAAATACAAATTATCATTCTGATGATAAACCACGTCTGGAAACAATAAACCTATGATTGATGGGGTACTGAAGCATTCAAAGGCCATTCTAGAGTGATTTTGCCTAGAGTTACACATTTCTTTGAGTGTACCACATATCTTTTCTTACCTAATGTTAAATTTTCATTATGTAGTCTTGTACAGACTGCTCGGTCAGCTGTTCACTGGACTAATTATGCTCATCTAAAATAACGGGACCGAGTGAGATTAGATTTTATAAAATACTTACTTATGCAGGCTTTGTGGTTGAAACTATTGTTTCCATGTGATTGAATTCAAAACTTTTCTTTCTGTCTTTAGGAACATCATGGAGAGCCTTTTGATGTAGAAAATCTAGAGCATATGCAATGGATTTGTTCATAGGACTAACATTAGGGATTTTATGAAGCATCTCATCAATTTCAAGGATTAAAAATGTATTTAAATAAAATTAAAGATGTTATTTATTTTATAGGCACTTAAAAGAGCATATGCTTTTGGTATAAGTGGAGTCACCTACTCCTTAACTCAAGTGTGATAAAAAAAAATGCAGCACACGTACCATTCTCTCTATTCATTTTACTCCTTTTATCTCAAAACGATTGTACTATTTCAGCTAGTGTAATTTTCAGTTATAATTAAAATTTTTTGGCATTAGTGATTCCTTTATGAAACTCCATTTGTTTAATCTATTAGTTTTTATAGTTTCTTATAGTGTTAGTACAGTTCACTGTCTTTGTGAATCCCATTTAATTTTTCCAGCTATTTTTATTATTTTCTTTCTGTAGTGACATGATATATTTGCAGTCAATTAGATTGAGATTAAACACTTTAGGAAGAGTAGTGTGTAATTTATTAAGTATTTGTATGAATGCTTCAGAACACATTCCATGATCCATCAATCGTTTTTAGAATCTATTGCAAAATGATTTTGATGATTTAGAAATTGGTAAGAAATTACTCCTTAGCTAAGTGGTGAATACTTTGGGGCTTACACAGTTGAGCCCTCAGTTCAATATTAACACAGTTGAGCCCTTGGTCCAATATTTTTGGACCTATTATGCCTCAGCTGATTAGGCCAAGTAAATTTGGAATAAGAGATGTTCTATGTTTATGACAAGTACGCCTTATTTTAATCCACAAAGGAATCTCACTAGATCAAAATAATGGAGGATAATTCATTTCAGTAAATCAAAATGTATTCACATGTTGGAGCCTTTGGTGGAGAGGCTCTATTTACAGTAGCATAGGAAGTGAGACATAAAAATACAAATTTCATCGCTCAAACAAAAAAAAATTCGACATATACATAAGATTAAAGGGGACACACACCTTGTATTTTCTTAACCATTTTTAGACTTAAGTATTATCTAAAGGAAAAGACCTACCCTTGAAAAAAAAACAATTTTACTTTGAAAACAACATATCTTTACCACAAAATCGCTAGACTTTTTTTGTTTCTTCTTTTAGGTCATAGCTCTTGCATTTTGAGTTTCTATCAAATGCAATTTCTAAAGTGGTGTTGGAGATCTCTTATTGCAAATCCATTCCTACTACAAAGAATAGACCTGCAACATTGGTGTGGTCAAGTTTTCATATCACACATTATTCTTCTCTTATATACACATCATTATTCTTCTCTTCTATAGACATGTTCTAGGTTTTAGGTTAGCAAGCTGGACCATCTAAAGGCAAAACCTTCTCCAAATAGAATTTTACTACTTATTGCCATATATATCTAATTTATGCATTCTCAATTTCATGTCTATTTTAGGCTTTGTGATTTTCTTAATCTATTTCAAGCTTTGAAAATGGTTAGTCCAACCTCTAAGATGGGTCATACCTTCCAAACTCACCTTTTGACATATGAAATTGCTTCTTTTTTGTTTATCTACAAGTTTTTGAACCTTAGTATTGGGGGGTAATCCCTAATGGCCACTTTGAAAGGCTTTTTTGGATTCCCATGTTCTCAGCATTTACCAATACTCTCTTTGATTTTAGATTTATGTTCTGATCATCTATGCATGTGGACATTCATATTATTTTTTACTTTTTTGTACTTTTGTTTTTCTACTGCGAAACCTATAGAGTAAAAAAAACTCTAAATATCAAACTTACAAATTATCATTTATTATTGGAGGATACAAATATACAGATTCTATTGATTTCAAAAAGATCTTGTAAATGTGCTAATAGAAATGATAGAAAACTAAAAATATTGGAAGCTAATTAAAATTGACTAATGAGTATAATTAATTAGAGCCTCTTAAAGCTAAGTGAAGCAAATCTACAAATCTAATTTAATTCTTATTCAACTAGATAACAATTGGAGTATTATATTCTAACTCCCCCTCTTAATGCTATAAGATAAAACTAACTTACCAATATATAATAAATTATAATTGGAAAAACATTATGGAAAAGTTGTTATTTCAAAACAGCTCTTGGATCAATAAGAATCAATAAGAATTTTTCAAGATGCTCTCCATCTATAGTCAACTCGTTGGCATACGAGTTGAAGGAGAAACATGCATGGCCTAACGCATTATGTTTCCTCTTTTTTTTTCAGTGTAAAAAGAATTTTGTTTTTGAACTCTAGGATACTATTGTAACTTTAATTCATCCAAAATAGAAGCTACTATGTACAAGATTTCTTTCTACAATGATACAGGTTTGTAGGCCAACACTTTTGTACACTTTCATTTATTATGTAAACATTCATTTATCCTTTCAAATCAAACACCTATTAGCATATCCTTTAGCATATCCTTACACCTCCAATACTAGTATTAATTAATACCTGCATATTTAATTACCCCAAAAGTGTTTGTTTATATGAGATTTGGAAGCTCATAATTTCTATCAATGATCCATAATCCAGGGGAGACAGTGGATTACCATTGCACAATCTTTAACCGTCATTTTTTTTCTCCTAACTGGCTTATGCACAGTCCTTAATTGTACACAATTGTTTCAAAAATTGTCCCACCTCAAGTAGTACAAATGACATGGTCAAACATTGATCGGAATAAGATATCATTGTCATTGGATTTAACCGCGTCGTTTCTCTATTCAGCAGAAAATTATTTTGCTTCACTTTTTAAGATTAATAAGTCATATTCTTTCCTCCCAATTCTTCCCTTGTTTTTTTTTCTCATAACCCGACGTATCGCTGCAATTATTTACCTGCATTAAGTTTTTAAAAAAAAGCGTTATGACATTACACGTGTATTTTGAAAACTTAATGTACCGGCGATTTTTGCATTCTATGTGGTTTGTTTTTTTGCTCTGCTAGGGTTTAGAGTTGCACTGCTATTCTAAGCCCTCCTGTCCTTTTAGACCGCATCTATTGTGGGATTTGCCTTAGTATTTATGGCCCCAGCCGCCACTAGCCTAGTAGTTGATACTTGTGCTATTCTGGTGACGAATAACAATGGCGCCTCCAAGAAAGAGACCTTGCAAGTTTGTTCCCAAGGTGCTATATTGGTTACTTTATAGGTCGCAACCCACCTGAAAATATGATTAAAGATTGGGTGGCGAAAGCTTGGAATCCTCGTGGAATCCGCTTGGATGGCATTCAGAGTCTCACCAAGGGTTTTTCTTGTTTCGCTTTTCCAATCCTACTCATGTGGATGCTATGCTTGCCAAGGGACCCTGGAATATTAGGACTTCCCTTTTAGTTTTTCAATGCTGGTCTCGAGACTTTTCGGTCTCTGACAACAAGAAGCTCAAAGTCCCTGTGTGGGTTGAGTTTCCTGGTCTTCCTCTACCCTATTGGCCTTTCATGCATGCCATTGTGAAAAAGCTAGGTAGGGTTATTTGTAGTGAGCATGACCATTTTTTTAACCCTCAGCCTCAAAAGAGGCTCTGCATTGAAGTTGACCTCTCTCAAGATCTTAAAGAATCTGTTGAGATTCAGGTTGGCGACACCATCTTCTCTTAGAAGGTTCGCTACCTCAACCTTCCCAACACTTGCTACCATTGTCAATCTGTAGAGCATAAAATCAAGGATTTCCCTTGGTAGTTCCTCGGCCTAAACCTCCTCCTCAGGATTCAGGTTTGCAGCCCGTTGAAGCTGGTAAAAAAGAAGATAACAAAAAAGATGATTGGGTAACGGTCGGCTGCAAGAACAAACAAGCTAAACCTGTCACTTTGGATTCTACTTTGCAACCACGGCCTCCTACTATGGAGGCTCGGGTTGCTTCTCATGCTGAGAATTCTCCCGTTTCAAACCCTGGCCAGCAGGGGAAAGAGATTTTGCATTCAGATACTAGCCCTCCTTGGGTTCGCACACCTCACATAGCCTCTGTGATTTCCACTCCTTCCAGCTTCCGCTGCTCTCGCAGGCCTGACGGGCGTGCTAAGGTCGCACAGGAGGGTATGGCAGACAAGCGTCAAAATGTCTCCATGGAACTTCCTGGGAAGAATTTTGCTTATTTGTCTAATAGATTTGAATTTCTTGGGGATGATGATGTTATGGATGACACTATTTTCTCATGAAGTACATCTCATGGAATGTCAGGGTTTGACATACTTTCCCTGAAAGTACTCTGTCAGAAATGTTTGTCATCGTGTTAGTAATTTGGATGTTTTATGTCTCCAGGAAGTTAAAATTTTTGGTTTTATGCTTGATGCGGCCTGCAAAATTATTTGGCCTAAGAGCCTTGCTCTTTGTTCTTAGCACGAGGCTGGTCAAGGTAGATTTTTTAATCTCCTTTCCCCTCGTTGGCATTCTTTTTTAATCAGTCATGGTTCAGATCCCATGCAACGATCTGTTTGGGCCACTTTCATTATTGAGAATCATTCTTTTGGCATAGTTAATATTTATGCTCCCAATGATGTTGTTGAGAGATCTCACCTATGGTGTTGGCTTGCGGATTCTCTGCCACCTGCAACTTGACTCTTTTGTGGTGACTTCAATATGGTTGAAGTGGCTTCTGACAAGGATGGCATTCTGCCATTTCGATGGGCAGCTGGTGGACGGGAAGCCTAGTATTACATGCGTAATAAATTGGGCCTTTTTATCCCAATCTTGGCTGCCACTGAATTGATGTTGTTTGGCACATGTGGTCTAATTTTAGAGCCTCCTCTGACAGAATTCACAAACAGCTTGGTCGTGATATGATTATGGCACAATCTTTTTTCTATTATTCTGAAAAACAAGCCTTGTTGGTTACTCCTCTTGTTGATGTGACCTTGTCAGATCACTTCCCCATTCAATTCATTATTCAATGGAAGATAGCTAAGGCACATCCTCCCACCACTCAGTTCTTCTTTAATACTTCCATTCTCAATCATGCTTCCACAATGGCCCACATTCATCAGGTCTAGAACCTTGAGCCTAGACCTCCATATTTGTCTAGCTGGATTCAATGGTGGAATGATGCCATCCATCATATAGCTCACTTCTTTCACATTTATGGTAAAAAAATTACCATTTACCATCATCGATCCTATGAGGCTAACACCAAAACATTCTATGTTGCCATAGAGGCCTTAGCCCTTGATCCATTCAATCATACTTTGCAAGTTCAACGTGCTAAGTTGCGTCAATAGAAACAAGTTGCAGACAGCTATGCTGCTAGAGGTACTTAGATCAAGGCTTGGTTGCACTAGTTAAAAGTCAGAGATCAGGCCTCTAATGAATTTTTTACTAGTCTCCGTGCAAGACAAACTAATGTGGGTATAACTAGGATTTAAGAGGGGTAGTCTCTCCTCATAGAGCTTCTTGATATCTTGCATGCCTTTGTTCGTCATTATGAACAAGTTTTTTCCACTCAGGGATCTTCACCTGCTAGCAACCAAGCTCATGCAGATTGCATGGTTGTGGTGCCTCAATGTGCTTCACCATCCCAGCGTACTTTCTGTGATCAGCTTCTTACCCTTCAAAATATTCGGGAAGCTATCTTTGCCATGGCTGATGATAAAGCTCCAAGTTGTGATGGGTTTCCCTATGAGTTATAAAACTCTCTGGAATGCCATTGGTCCTGATCTTCATCAAGTTTACCTTGAAGCTTATCACTCCCAATCTCTGGGCGATATTATCAATAAAGGCAACATCAAATTTATCCCCAAAGCTAGGGATCCTGAGGATATAATTTGTAATTGGTGGCCTATTACCCTGCTTAATGTCTCTTACAAGATCATTGATAAGGCTCTAGCTCTTAAGATTTGCCACATCCTCCCTCAAATTGTTAGGCCAGAGCAAACTAGCTTTATTCAATCAATATATATTCTTGATAATATCATAGCCATTTGGGAAGGTATGGAATGGCCTCGGAAGTCTCAACAAAAATTTCTTTTTCTCAAAATTGATTTTGTTAAAGCTTATGGTCGTATTGAATGGCCTTTTATTCTTGTTATGCTTCACATTTTGGGTTTTGGCCCCAGATTTCTTCAATCTATGCAGATGCTTTTTCAAGATGCCTCCACTTGCGTCACCATTAATGGTAGACACTCTTCCACCTTTGGGCTTTTCAGATCCATTAGGAAAGGATGTCCTCTTTCTCTTTCCTTATATGTTCTTGCAGCTAAAGGATTTGGCTATTTATTAGCTCATTCTATTTCTCTGGGCCGTGTTTGTGGGATTGCTTTACCCAACTCCACTCAGCAGTTGGTTAATGGCCATTTTTCTGATGATTCCTTTCTCACTCTTGCTGAGGATGAAGAGAATAGCAAGGTAGCCTTGCAGTGTTTAGACACTTTCTATTTGGCTTCGGGCTCTGTCATTTAGTGGCATAAAACCTTGTGCTACAGACAGTCATCCTATCCTGATCTGCCCTAGTTTTCCAAGTTTGGTTGGTCCAGGATCCAATATGGGGAAATATTTCAATTTCTTGGTATACCCTTTGCTTTTCAATCTACTTCTACTAATTTATGGAATGTTGTGATAGCTAAAATTTAAAAGAAGCTTACCTATTGGATTACCAAGCCGCTCTCGCTCGCTAGTGAATTTCAGATCTGATCTAAGGTCTTGGCTGCTACTCATGTTTACTATTCCTCCTGTAGGGCTCCTTCCAAGGCCTTGTACAAGAAGCTTGAGAAATTGTTGTGGGATTTTCTTTGGGCCTCTAGTACAGATCACCATGGCTTTCACAGAGTTGCTTGGGATTTTTTTTGTCTCCCCGTGGCCTTTGGTGGGCTTGGCTTACTTGATACCTAGAAGCAGGGCTTAGCCCTTTGTGCGAAGTGGATTGTGTATTGCCTCACTGGCGATGAGGCCTAGAAATTTTTACTTTGCCACTATATTTCTTCTGGGTACCCATTGCACAAACCGACTTGGAAAGGAATTGGCTTTCAAACCCTCTTCGTTATGAAACATCCTATTCAAATCGAAGGTATATTTGTTGCCAAAAGTATTTGGCATTCCTAGGAGACAGTTAAACCCTGCCTTCACTAGGTCAGTAATGGATTCCGTGATGGGATTTCATTCAATCAACAGAATATTTGGTGGTCCCCTCTCTTTTCCCAGCAAGGGTTTCCTTTGGCCAAAATTCAAAGGATTAGTGCTCTCCGTTTTCACAAACGAGGCATCCAAATGCCCAAGGATTTATTTTCTAGAGTCACCATGAGTCTTTGCTCTTGGGATGATTTATGGGTTCAGTTCTGGCTCACTCGCCCAGATCGTCAGACTTTTGATTTGCTTGTCTCTTCTATTCCGCTGCACCTCCTACACAAACTTAGCATTCAGTCAGTTAAACCTTGGTGGGAAGATTGGAAATGGTACCCAGATACACCATTTATCAACTATAAGCCCAAACTTGGATACTCGTGGTTGGTGCTTCATTTCCTGATGGTTGAGTCTCTCAATTATCGTTTCCATCTCTCTTCCTCATAGAGCACTTGGAGCTGGTGTTTTCGCACTATTTGGGATGCTATCACTGAACCCAAAATTGCTCACTTTGCTTAGTGTCTACTATACCAAGGGTTATCCTTAGGAGCTCGACTTCGGCACTTAGGTGTGCCTGATCCTAAATGCTCTTTTTCTAGGCATTCTGACACCATTATGCATATTTTCAGGTTCTGTGGTTGGGCCCAAAATTACTGGAATTAGATTCACTATTTTTTTATTTCTTTTTGGCATGAGCCTTTCTCTTGGCACATGGCTTTACTTGGTGACTTTCCCAGAATGCCTTCCCAGTTCACCCATATTTGGCATGCTTTCAGGATGGAGATTTGTTTTCCTTATGGAAAGACCGTAATGCTATTATTTTTTCTCACATCTTTTTGGATATCAATGTTTCTCTCTATGCTAAGGCATGTTTATGCAATAATGTCATGATGCAGATTCAAGTTCAAGCTGATAAGGTGGCCCTCGAGGTTTCCCACTTGCAGGAGTTTCTGCCACATTGGGGTATTGCCCTATGTATTGTTGCCAGGGTGCTGCTAGATTCTCTCTCTGCTGATCACATGCCACCCTGGGGTCGGCATCACAGTAGGAGTGCCTCTACAAGGCGTTCCAGAACACCATGCTCTTGGCGTCACCGCTCTGCCTCTCCTCCTGGTAGGAGGGCCTCAGCTTCTGGATCACCTCTTGTGCTTGCCTCTACTATTGCTCGGCCTTCGGCCACTGTTCCTATGTGGCCTCCCGCCCCTTCTGATAAGATCCCCCGCCTAGCCCTTACAATTTCTCATGGGCGGGAGGAAGGAGAGATGGAGAAAGAAGCTAAAGATGGGTGGTCGCCTCCTGACCAAACCCCTAGACCCAATATGTGGGGAAATCCGCCAGATAAAGATCCTCCACCCTCTTTTGCTACTGCTCTTGCAGCTTGAGGGCTTTACTTATAATGTTTTTTTTTTATGAATAGTTGTTTTGTTTCGGCTTGATGCCGTGTGACTTTGCAGGGGGATTTTTTATCCCCCGAGCTTTTTTGTGAATACTGTACTTTGTTATACATATTAATAGTAACGGCCTCTATTCATAAAAAAAAAGTGTTATTCACTGAGTGGGAAAGTTTGGATTTCTAAAGTAAAATTATAATGAAAATAACAGTTATTATAAAGTAAAAATTATAAAAGTAAATTATTTTAATTATAAAAGTAGTCCTTTTAATTATAAAAATAAAAGTTATTAATAAGTAAAAATTATAAATGTAATTTTAATTATAAAATTTTTATATAAGGGATTTTACTTTTGCAATTATAAAGTAAATTATAAAACTTATTTTATTTATCTAAAATAATTATTTTTAAATTTAAATTATTAGTTAAAATGTATAGCAATTATCTCATAAAATTAAATTGATAAAATTGACAAATATTTGAAATATTTATGAAAAATAAATAATTTAGATATAGATTAATATTTTATCTTATTTAAATTATTTATGTTAAAAGTTTTCTAAAGTATTACTTTATATAAATCAAAGTTCAAAATGAAAATATATAATGAATACTGTAACTTTCATAAATCATATTAACTCTTCTATATAATTCAATGTTTAAAATGAAAACTATAAATTTGGTTCACTCCATTAATCATATAGAAAAACAATTGTTCTCTATAATTCAAACATCAATATAGATAATATATTATAGATAAACATATTTTGTTTTGATTTAAATCAATTTAAAATTTATTTCATTAGTTAAAGCACGAATTCTATTATTTAAAATGTATATGCTAAATTTTGTTAAGACAAAATAAATAAATGGTGACAAAGTATTGTCATGCCTTCACAAATCAAGCCTACATAAAAAAATTTCTTTAAAGTATTTTACATGTCCTACATATTTTATTTACTTTCTTTTCAAGCTTTCTCATTATGATCATGGATCATGGATGATAAACATTGATGATCAATAAATGTTGCTTTCAAAGATAGATTTTAGTCTATGTTAACATTACATGAAATAATTAAAATCAACGTTTTATATAGCAATTTTTAGATAAATGATATTTTTAGTTTTCCGATAAAAAATATGCAAAATACAATTATAGAAATTGTTAGTGTTTAGATTTGAGACCATACAAATTATAGAAATTGTTAGTGTTTATTTATTTATATTTTATATATTAATTATTATTTATTATTAAAATCATTATACGGTAGAGTTTTAGATGATTTTCTTTGTGTGAATTTTGTAATTTTGTCTCTTAGAGTCTTCAATATTGCTAATGGGCTTCAAAAGGAGGGACATGATCATCCTCCCCTTCCAAATTTGCATGTCCTCAAGCAACGAACGATCTCATTTAAATTTCATCTTCTATAGCCAAAGTATATTTTTAATTCATATATGAGTCATCCCAATGGCGAATAATGAAATTCAATAAGGCTTGTTGAATTAAAATACATGCTTATAATGTAATATCCCTTACTCTATTTTGTTTATTAAAAATAGAGCCACACATGGAGTATGCGCTTGAAACACAAAGTATACATGTGAAAGTGTGAATACATGAAGTATTCACAAAGTAGACACATGAATGTGTTGGTACTCAAAAATACAACAAGGTTTTTGAGTACCTTGTTAAAAAAATTGCATTCTAGCCCCTTATGAGTACTTTTGAGCCCTTTTGCCCAAATGCAATTCTAAAGTTTTTCATGCATATCAAGTGTTCATCACTCTTGTTTAGGCACAAGAAGACATCCTAGATTTTTTTATTCAAGTTTTGAGTCATTTAGTGATGTCTTGTTTTGAGCAGTTGTCCTTTTTGCATATACTGATTATAGTGTCAAATTGTTGTAACTTGCCTACTTTGCATCTAAATTTATTGCATCCTCTTAGGTTTTATGGGTCACTACTTTGAGAAATGTTTTACATGTATGACAAAGAGCTTATTTTTTAAATCCTAAGTCATTTTGAATCTATTTAATAAGTTTTGAGCTTCCCCAAAGTTGGTCTTGCAAAACTGTCTTGTTTCTCTGTCATTCCCAGACTTTCTAATAGCCTACTTTGAGGTCTTCCAAGTTGTATCCAGTTGAATGCCCTACATAATTGAGTTTTCCATGTGTTACAAACATGAGAGTGTACCTAACTAAAGATTTTTGGACCCTAACCAATCCATTTGTCCACTTTCCCAACTTGATTCCAAATTCAATTTCTGCATATTTGTTGAGTGCAAAATTAGAAAAATTGTAGGATGCTAACTTTGCAAACTTGTACCGGTTGATCAGTTGGATTTCAGTGCAAGTTAGTTGAGGATTCATGTTCCATGTGTGAAATTGAATCAAGTTCCAGAGGTTCAGATTTTGAACCTGTTCATTTTGATGAGTTTATGAAGTCAAAATCAAAGGTGTTTTGTGCGGATTGACAGTGCAAAACAAAATCAAATTTACAGAATGGTTATTTTGCAAGAGTTATAAATTTTTGTTTGAAAATTGTTTTCAATAACCGATTATGGAATCATTCTCATGGAATGTAAGTGTACTACCTTACTTGGTTGTAAGGTCTCAGAGCATATCCTGCTAATCTTTCAATGAATGATCCAGATGAAGTTTATGTTGTTTCAGCATATTGCATTTTCATGGTTTTCTGAGTTGCTAAATTTGATTTTTTGCATCTTACACCTGAGGATGAATCTGATCAAACCCTTTTGCAAAAGTTTTCAAATGTGGATGAATGAGTTATTTCACCAAGTGATAGAGCTTCAAAGAGTGAATTATGTCTTTTTAAGTCACACTTCTAGCAGGGTTTGCAAATTCCCGATTGCAAAATATAATAAAATCACCCACTTTGCATGTTCTTATCTTGAAGCCCGAATCTTTTCAAACTATCCCAGTTGATGAAAGGTGTTCAGATGCTATAGAAGGGTTTGTTTTCCAGTCTTGATACTTATAATAGATATTTTAGTCAATTTTTGAGACTAGTTCCTGAGGCTATTTTCTATTTACGGACAAATTCGTAGAAATATACACGTTGGTTTTAAGTGATCTCCAGTTCAATATTTGCAAGTCCAAATTGCATAATTTATTAAGTTTTTTTTGTCAACAAGAAAGTGGTTTTTAAGAAGTTGAAATATCAGGAACTTGTCATTTATTTGTGAACTTCACTATTCAACTTATGTGACCTTAAAAAGTATATTATTATTTTGAATTATTTTATGGTAGTACTGGTGGATGTATGTTGATGAAGCTGACTATTGAGGAAATGTTATATCAATGAATTATTCCAAACCTCTGAATGATTGCAAATGGTGAGGGGTTTATACTTAAGACATCTTCAAGGGAGGGATATTACATTCATGGCCAATATGATTTTATCATGTTTAATGTCACTGCAAGGTGGATGTAAAAGATTGTTCCAACATGGCATGAAGATCTCTGTTGGGTCTATGAAAATATCCCATTTGTTCTTTGTGGTAACTTTTTCATGATGCCTTCTTTAACAATGGTTTCATCTCTATAGTATTGAAGTAATAAAGGAGGGGAAATGTCACGCAAATGATGGAGTGATGAGAGTTGGTGGGGTTTGAAGAATTTTTGAGTTCAGAAGAGGAGGAAGTGGAGAAAGGAGGACAAGTTGCATCTCCTGTTGTGGAGATGACACTGACGACGAAGATGACCTATTGGTGCATTTTTTGGAGTCTGAGGTTCTTGTCGTAGACTCTGACTAGGAAGATATGACCTTAGTGCCTTCTGAAAGGCTCCGTGTGGAGGAACACATCAAAAGTGGCCCAGGAATGACACTACAATAGAAATGATTTCATTCTACGAGTGATGGGAATCAAATGCACAGTGAAAGTGAAATCATAAAAAAACTAAGGCCAACTTTTCAAAGTAGAGCAGAAGGATGTGGAAGTAATTAGGGTCAAAGAACTCAAACAAGCATAGAAAATGGTGTTTTTCAGCAAGATACCCATAGAGCTATTTCAAAATATTCTTAAATTTTTATCTTTAGAGGACCTTGTTAGCTGTGTATTAGCTTTCCATGTTTTGAACTCTGCATTATCAGATGAATCTCTATGGCATCGATTATATTCTATGTACTGGGGATTGCCTTCACCAGCAAAGTTGCGAGGAAAGCTATGTGCACGTGCATGAAAGTGACTATATATGTGACGAAGAAGATATGATTGAATTTTTTTGAAATACACTTGCTGGGTTTTAGGAGTATCACTTTCAAATGCATACTATCAAGTGTAGCCAAGATCCTCTTGCTTCACAAAACATGCTTTCTTGGGATGGACATGCACCTACTCTCAAAATGGTGATTATTTGTTATAAAAAACTGGATGGGTGCATGTATGTGATGATACATGCCGAGAAATTGTTTTAGATCCATCAAGTGAAATTCTAGTTTGTACAATCTCTAGACATTGTTTTGAGAAATGGCTCTCACCATCAGAAGAAGAATTGGATCTGGGAGAGCAACCAGTGAATGCCAAAACCAGCGCTGGAAGAAAAGAAGCTTGCGCAGGTATAGAAAAGAGGTTAAAAGCTTCGAAATGCTCTAAAATAATTATCCCACAATCAATGGGTAATGATTTTTCTTTATATTTATATACAAAGGCGCTTACTTAGTATTGTAAGAATGAACCAAAAGGGAATTTTGTGGGCCTCTTGGCTAAATAGACTTAGTGCGGTGGGCACCCATATTTTGGATGAAAATGAATGTCTTTAAAAACTGCATGGGAACTTAATCCCACATGCACCCTGTAATGAAAATTTCCAATGTTTATAAGGAAGCGCACAAACATATGAAATGTGAAGTAGAGGTGGAGGCTATCCATGCATGCAGGTGATTGGCACCTCAATTTCCATGCCCGACCAAAGGTAAGTAAATATTGCAGAATAGCTAGTGTTGAGGTGGTGATGATGATGTGGTAGGTGGACATGTGGTGGCTAGTTGGGAAGTTAGGAGATGAAGGGAAGTTAGCTGCCAGGATAAAGAGATTAGGAGACTAATCACTGAGTTGACCACTAGTGGTTAGTGGATAGGTCGCTGGATGCTGGTAGTTACTACGAAAAGATTAGGAGATTAGGAGACTATGTGGTCATGAGGTCGCGAGATGCCAAAGGTAAGCCGATATGTATTGAGCGACTTGGAGATAACTGCTAGGGTTTTATGGTCATCAGATCTCCAGCTAGTTAATGTCCAGTCAGATTCATTCTGAGACTTGTAAGACTAAAGCTTGTCTCCAAGTCTCCAAATCAAACCATAGTTAAGGAATGCATCCAGAGACTTGAAGATGTTTTGGGTTGTTAACCCAAGGTCAGAGTAAGGTTAAAAGGTTGAGTTAAAGACTGCTTGTCTCTAGATCTCCTAATGTAACCAGAGTTAGGAGGATTATTCTGAGACTTGGAGACTAGTCTATGCAAGGTGACCATGGTTAAAGGTGTGGTTAGAGGAAGAGTTAGGAGGCATTCATAGATTATGAGACTAAGATTTGTCTCATTATCTCAAGATATTACCTAGAGTTAAAAAAGAATTTAGAGATCTGGAGACAATGATAAAAAAGTAATCAGGGTTAAATAGAGAGTTTGCAATGCTAGTTAAAAGCAGCCAACTAGTGCATGCCAGGTGGCTTAATCTGGTGCATTCTGAAAGAAAATGTTGAAAATAAGAAATTCGAAAGGGATAATGTGCAAAGAATATTGAAATATAAAAGAATTTAAATATTTAATTTCCTGTGAAAAGTATTAAATCAGATTTGCATACAAAGTTGAAAATGCTGAATTGTTAAAAAATGGACAAAAATTAGTGCTTTATTATTTATGCATAATGTTTATTTTCAAAGACTGGAAGATACATTCACGGAGAGATTTTTTGTAAAAGTTGAAATCAAAGATGTTATCAGAGTACAAATCAGATTTGGATGACAAATGTGATCAGATTGGGAAGATATTTATAGTGGATCAAATTAGATTTGTAGAGCATTCCTAGAGGATTTTTTCTCAGAAAGTAAAAAAGACGAAGATGAATCAGATATTTGAAAAAATAGTTTACAAATCAGATTTTGGAGATCACCAATGATATCAGATGGAAGGAATAAAGGATGAGAAAAGATCAGATTTTAAGGAGGACAGGCGTGAATTGCTTAGAGATTTTAGGGTTTCTTATATTCTTATTTATTTCCCTCTCTTCTCAATTTTGGTGGTTCCTCTCCTCTCCTCTATTTTGGGTTTTTCCCTACAGGAGTTCAGAGCAGGTTCCAATTGTTAGGAAGAATTCATCTCAACCTTGGATAATTCCTATTCTTATTATTTTTTTTGTAAAATGTATTTCTTGCAAATAATGTAATTAAGTGTGAGTGTACATGTCTAGTTTGCATGTTGATGTGTCACTCCACTTGATGTGTCAGCATCTTGAATTGTGTGTAAGGAGATCATGGCTAAAATGGTTATGACAGATTCCTATGAAATGTAAGATCTATTTCTAGAAGATTCAATGACGGGTGAAGACATGCAAGACATGTGCCAACTGATAAAGTTGAGTACTATACACTCTTCCACAATTGTGGGGTTCCTATTTTCTAGGGATTGGTAAGACCCTAATATGGCTATCTTAGGAAGTTGCCCTAAAAAGGAAAGCGCATGATATAAGCATTTTTTAGGGTTGTAGACTTGGATAGGAAAAGAGTGTATTGTTGGTATGATTTGGTGCTACTAGATTTGTCTTTGAGTGTTGATTGTCTCCTGAAAGAACTTGCATTGAAAGTGTGTTGTAACCATTGTGTTGAAGATAATACATTGTGCAGGTTTTGTAGTGCTGGGGTTTTTTACCGAAAGGTTTTCCCTAGGGTAAATCATTGTTTCATTCTCTATTTTCTATATGCATGGTATATGGCTGCAATATCATTGTTAAAGTAGTTAACAAATCTGAAATTGTAAGGATTTAAAAGAATTTGCACAATACTTTCCTTTAGAGATTAGTGTAGGAAGCTATTTCTGCACCTGAGTTTCCTTACAAGTGGTATCAGAGCCTGATCAACTTTTGATCCTAGTTTTTGGGTAGGGTTTTTTGAACTAATCTAAAGTTGAGTGGGAGTTTTCTGTGCAGAGCATTCTGAATATTATTTGCAGATTGAGATGGAAAGTTCCTCATACAGTAGAATGGAGGTGGAGAAATTTAATGGCACTGATTTCGAGTTGTGGAAACTCAAGATGGAAGACATGCTTGAAGACCGTGATCTATGGGAGGCTACTTCACTTGATGTGAGACCAGTAGGGATATCTCAAGCGGATTGGGAGATCAAGGATCAGAAGGCTAAGGGTCTTATCAGACTGTGTCTAGCAGATGTCGTTATTCTAAATGTTCTTGATGAGACTATTACAAATTATTTGTGGAAACGGCTTCGGTCTATGTATCAGGCCAAATCTCTGGTGAATAATTTGTTCTTGAGAAAGAAGTTGTATTCTTTAAGAATGGAGGAAGGTGGATCTATAACTGAACATCTCAACACATTCAATTTATTGATTGCACAGTTGGCATCATCTGGTGCCAAGATTGAGGAGGAGGATCAATGTATGACCCTGTTTTGTTCCTTGCCAGATTCACGGGACCATCTTGTGATGGACCTCAAAAGTACTATACTCACATTCTGTATGGATGATGTGGTGTCTTCGCTGCTATCTGAGGAGATGCAAAGAAAGACTTCAGATTCATTTAAGGAAGCCCTTGTTGTTCATGGGAGATCCAATGAAAAAGGAAAGCAGAAAGACAATAAGTCAAAGAAGGGTAGATCCAAATCCCATGGGAGTTCTAAGACTCTTGGAAATTCCAAGGAAAAATGTTGGAACTGTGATAAATCTAGGCACTTCCAAAGGGACTGCAAATAACCAAAGAAGAAGAAGAAAGGCTTAGATCAACTTCCAAAAAATCTCAAGAAGATAGAGATGCTTTTATTATAGCTTTGGCAGCCCATGCATATGATAATATGTGGTTGGTAGACTCGAATGCTCCTTTTCACATGACCTCTCATCGAAACTAGTTCTCAAAATATGAAGAGTTTGATGCTGGAAAGGTGTGCTTGGGTGATGATTCTCACATAAAGATAGTTGGACATGAAAGGGTCACTATCATATCTCGTAATGGATGAGTAAAGGGAATCAATGAAGTTATGCACATTCTTGGTTTGGCATGAAACCTATTATCTATAAGCATGCTGAATGATGTAGGTGTGCAAGTTGTCTTTTTGAAAGATGGATGCAAGATGATTAGAGGTTCTATGGTGCTTTCTAAAGGTACTAGGAGAGGTACTTTTTTTCATCTTGATGCATGCATTGCTTAGTGCAATAGTTCTTCAATTTCAAAGAAGAGAGTGGCTATCACTTCATCCCCACCATTAGAACGAGTAGTAAAGAAGACTATGGCAATGGGTTCTGATGGCAGTGCAGTAAGTGTACCTAAGGGTGAAAACACTTTTGAAGGCAAGCTTCCTACGGAAAAGATAATGTTGTGGCATATAAGATTTGGTCACATTGGTGAGAAGGGTCCTAGGACCTTGAAAACTAAAAATCTCGTTGAGGGGATAAATGATTGTAATCTCAAATTTGATTTCTGTGAACACTGTGTTTATGGTAAGAAAAATCATGTTCAATTCTACTCCAATTCTCACAAGTCTTCTGGACTTTTGGATCTTATTCATTCTGATGCATTTGGTCCTGTAAAAGTTCCTTCTATCTCCTATTCTATATATTTTGTATCTTTTATAGATGATTACAGTAAAAGGAATTGGATATATTTCTTGAAAAGTAAGATACAGCTTTTTAGTCAGTTTAAGGAATTTAAGGCTCTCGTGGAGAATCAGACTGGTAAAAGAATCAAGTGTGTGAGAACTAATAATGGTGGTGAGTTTTGTTCCATAGAGTTTGAATAGTTCTATAAAGAACAAGAAATAGAAAGACATAAGACAACTCCTTACACCCCGTAGAAAAATGGAATTGCAGAGAAAATGAACATGACACTAATGGAGAAGGCTAGGAGTATGCTTAGTGGAGCTGGTTTAGAACAAAGGCTTTTGGCCGAAGCTGTGGCCACTGCTTGCTAGCTGGTTAAAAGATCTCCTACATCAGCTCTTGTTTTTTAGACACCCATGGAAGTGTGGTCTAGTAAGAAGCCTTCAATTAGACATCTTCGTGTTTTTGGTTGTGAAGCTTATGCACATATTCCAAAGGAGAAAAGATCTAAGTTGGAAAATAAAGTTGTCAAATGTATTTTCATCGGATACAGTGTTGGTGTGAAAGGATACAAGCTTTAGGATCCTGTGACTAGTAAGGTGTTGCATAGTAGAAATGTTATTTTTAGAGAGATAACATCCTCTTGTATTGTGCTACAACCAGATGAAAAAGAAAAGGAAAAAGATGTTGTTTAGTTTCCTCCTACCCCTGAGAAGACTGAATAGAGAGACCATGTTGGGTCTAATGATGAGGAGAGCTCTAGTAGATTTGATAGTTTAGAAGAACAGGAAGAACAACCTCAACCTCAGCCCTTGAGGAGATCCACGAGAGAAAGAAAGCAACCAGAAAGGTTTGGTTATTCTATGTTAGATTCTAGTTGTGCTTTTGCTTTGATTACTAACACTGATGAGCCTAGATTTGTAAAAGAAACTTTGGGCATGGAAGATGCAGGTTCTTGGATTGAGGCTATGGATGATGAGATGGCTTCATTGGAGAAAAAAAAAACTTGGGACCTTGTACCTTTGCCTAAAGAGAGAAAATTTGTTGGTTGTAAATGGGTGTTCATGAAGAAATTCTTTGCAGATGGTAGTGTTGAAAGGTACAAAGCTAGGTTGGTTGCAAAGGGGTATACATAGGTAGAGGGAATAGATTATGGTAAAGTATTCTAGATCCTTTTGCAAAGTTGACATCCATTAGATTTTTGTTATCTCTTGTTGGATCATATGATTTAGAGATAGAACAGATGGATGTGAAGACAACTTTCCTTCATGGTGATTTGGAGGAAGAGATTTATATGTCACAGCCTGAGCACTACATTGTTAAAGGTAAAGAATCCTTAGTTTGTAGATTAAAGAAATCTCTATATGGTTTGAATCAATCTCCTAGGATGTGGTACCTTAAGTTTGATGCCTTTGTATTGTCAATTGGATTTGTAATATTGAAATCATATCATTGTGTTTATTTTAGAGTTGAAAATGATCACCTTCTTATTATTGCATTATATGTTGATGATATGTTGTTGTTTGGCAAGGGTAAGGGTATGATTTCTGATTTTAAATCTCAGTTGTCAGCATAGTTTGAGATGAAAGATTTTGGGGGAGAAAGGTACATCTTGGGTATTGAAATCAGTAGAGACGGGTCTAACATAAAACTTTTGTTGAGTCAGAGTAAGTATGTGAAGTCTATGTTGGACAAGTTTAGCATGGCAGATTGTAGACCACTATCTGTTCCTATTTCAGTGGGAACAAAGTTATCTGTAGATGATTGTCCAAAATCTCCTAGTGAGGTGGAGGACATGAGTAGAGTACCTTATGCTAGTGCATTTGGCAGTCTTATTTATGCTATGGTCTATAATAGACCAGACATTGCCCAAGCAGTGAGAATCCTGAGTCAGTTTTTGGATAACCTTGGATGGGTACATTGGTATGTAGTTAAGCGAGTATTCAGATATTTGAGGGGTACATCAGATTAATCCATATGTTATCATGGTAACTCTTCTAGATATCTTCATGTTGTTTGTATTCATGGGTTTGTGGATTCAGATTGGGTAGGTGATATTAACAGCAGGAGATCTAGCAGTGCTTATGTGTTCACTATGTTTGGTGGTGCCATTAGTTGGATGAGTAAGCGACAACCTATGGTTGCTTTGTCAACTACAGAAGCTGAGTATATGGTTGCTACTCATGCTTGGAAGGAAGCCATTTGGCTTAGGAGATTGTGTTCTGATGTTGGTGTTGATGCAGAATAGATTACTATTTGGTGTGATAGTTAGAGCGCTATTTGCCTTGCAGAGAATCTAACTTTCCATGCCAGAATGAAGCACATTGATGTGCAGTTACACTTTGTGAGAGATATGGTAGAAGATGGAAAGGTAAATTTGGAGAAGGTAGATACTATGAAGAATGTTGCAGATGCATTAATGAAACTAGTGGGCACTATGAAGTTTAGATGGTGTTTAGAGTCTATGGGCCTTTTGGCCTATAGCAGTTAGTTCATGTTATGTTCCTATTGGTCTTACAAGGTATTCTACATGTGGGAGAATGTTAGGAATAAGGTGTCTCAACCATGGATAATTCCTATTCTTATTATTTGTTTTGTAAAATGTATTTCTTTCAAATAATTTAATTAAGTGTGAGTGTACATGTCTAGTTAGCACGTTGATGTGTCACTCCACTTGATGTGTCGACATCTTGAATTGTGTGTAAGGAGATCATGGCTAAAATGGATATGACAGATTCCTATGACATGTAAGAGCTATTTGTAGAAGATTCAATGATAGGCAAAGACATGCAAGACATGTGGAAACTGAAAAAGTTGAGTACTAAACACTCTTCCATAATCGTGGGGTTCCTATTTTCTCAAAGAATGGTAAAACCCTAATACAACTATCTTTGGAAGTTGCCCTAAAAAGGAAAGCGCATGATATAAGCATTTTTTAGGGTTGTAGACTTGGGTTGGAAAATAGTGTATTGTTGGTATGATCTGGTGCTACTGGATTTGTCTTTGAGTGTCGATTGTCTCATGAAAGAACTTCCATTGCAAGTGTGTTGTAACTGTTGTGTTGAAGATAATACATTGGGAAGGTTTTGGAGTGCTGGGATTTTTTACGGAAAGGTTTTCCCCAGGGTAAATTATTGTGTCGTTCTCTATTTTCTCTATGCATGGTATATGGCTACAATATCATTGTTAAATTAGTTAACGAATATGAAATTGTAAGGATTTAAAAGAATTTTCACAATACTTTCTTTTAGAGATTAGTGTAGGAAGCTATTTCCGCACCTGAGTTTCCTTACACCAATGATGTTGAATATATTTTTGCAAGATAAGTTTCTAGATTTTTGTATAAGATTTTGAGATTTTTGTTATTAATATACTAAAGCAAGACCATTTCAAGAAAATATAGTTTAGTTCCTAGTTTGTATTGCTCTATCTCTTTATAATGAGTTTATGCTCTTGTATGTTTTGTTTGTAAGGCATCTAAAACATACCTGTTATAAGGTAACTTTTTCTAATTACTTGTGATTTCCTTTCAAGGAAAGAATTAAGTTTCTCAAGTAATTTTAGAGAGAAAAACACTGTTGTAAGGATTTGATGCAATAATACAGAAGTGATAAGATAGTTTATAAGGCACTCTATCTGGATTGCATATAGTCTATAAGGCATTCTATAGTACGTTATTTGATTTGTGACCTGTGGATTACATTTTCTGACTCTTTGCCCAAGAATAGGCACTAGTTAGGATTTATTGTATAGTCTTTATTCAATCATCAAGCATAAAGGAAACACTCAAATACACCCTTGTTACCAAGTACATATATGTTTTAACAAGAATTGTGTTGAAGTAATATAGTTCTAATTGTTGATTCCTTCAAGAGAGAATCAAAAAGTTAGCCTTCCTTGACTCCAAACTCTAAAAAGAAGAAGGATCAAAGTCCTTATTTCCACTGTCATCTACTATCACAACAAAATATTCTTCCTTGTTAAGCTCTTTTTCAAGTTGTTAATATTTATTTACAAAGTAATTTATTGATGTGATCAGAGACAAGACAACATAACAACGATGACCCTAATCAACCATTTGAAGTTTTACTCAACATAGTAAACTATCTAGGCAATACCCACTTGAGTCCTGAGGAGCTCAAAGAAGAAGGAGGATATTATCCAATCCTCATCAATTAGTGTCTCTTGCATGAAATAGAAATCTACAATCCGAAAACCAGTGTATAACTTTATCAAGTTTGTTTCTGCAAGAAAAAGTACTTACAAATTGCCGACTCTACTAGGGATTAATAAGATAAAAAATTTAATACTTTGGAGATACATCCTAGAATCTTCTTGAACAAATTGGTGACTTCATTGGGGATTAATAAGATAGAAAGTTTAATACTTTGCAGATACATCTCAGAATCTGGTTGAACAATTTAGCAACTCTGCTAGGGATTAATAAGATAGAAAGTTTAATACTTTCCAGATACATCCCGGAATCAAGTTGAAAAAGAGAGTCACAAATACCAGTCTCAATTTTGCGCATCTGAGTCACATAAAAATTTGGCGACTCTACTAGGGATAGAGATTGTAAAGCTTTGTTGAAGTATTCAAAAATCTCTAGAGTTCTAAAGTTTAAAATTTTTCATTATAGTTGAGTTAGCCCATCCGAGCCACCTAACAAATTTGCGACTCTACTGGGGATGCCATTGAAGTTATAAAGTCATTATTTGCAAAGACATACTCCTTAAAATATTGTAAAAGAATCAAGTTTTTCTTGTCTGTCATTGCAAAGAGTCTAAAATTCCAAGTTTCTCGAAGAAATACTCATACAATCTCACATGTGGTGAGTGGCGACTCTAAGCTCTCTAATTTGCACCACTGTGTAAGTTTAAAAAAAGACTACAAAGAAGGTGGAATTGTAGTGATAGAGGCAAAAAATATTTGGTCTTTTATAACTAAGAATGCAGCCAAGAGAGGAATCATTAAGAGACCCTATATTTGAGATGTATGTAAGTTGCTTATTTGAAGAAGGTCATAGTGGGGTGAAGAGATCTCAGCTGATTCATATCCTTTCATTTGCAAAGAGGTGGCAGCTCTACAAAGTTTTGAAAGTGATTAGGAGGTGACTTCAAATCTAATAAGTTTGCAGCAACTTCATCATACTCCAGGTTTTTTTATTTTCATTGGATAAGCCTTTTGTTCCATGAAAATCAGTTATGCATATGTTTCCCTATTAAGTGGTTAGCACTATGTTAAGAGGGAAAAAGAGGCAGTTTGTAGTTATTCTATCAGTCAAGATGTCACACCTATATTGGTTTAGGTTGTGCAATGCTATAAACTTTGAGGGTATTCATGGATACCCAAATTTTATTCCACCAATAGTCAAAGATTGTTTACCTAAGTTCACTAGCCTAGGTGAGCAATCAACTAAATAACATATAAGAAATTTTGCCAAATTCATAGATGACCATGACATCACACATGAAGATGTACTAATGAACCTATTTGCAATATCTCTAGTTGAAGATGCTAGAGATTGGTTTAAGTAGTTACGTCATGGTTCAATTGGATCTATGGCTGCATTAGAAGATTGTTTTGTTGAGAAATATGGTGAAAGGGATGATAGTGATCATTAGGACATGTATGAATCTGAAGACCCTTTATCAGAACTTGAACTTATTCATACAAAGACAGCAGTATTACGACAAAAACTTCAAGAAAAGGTTGTTTTGACATTACAAGAAAGTATGAGAAGAGAAGAGAGTGAATCTCAATCTAAATTTTACATAGGGTTTTCTTCTTGGATTAAAGAGAATAGTATATATTTCTGTCCTCAAGAGTTTGTATGTGCTGATTTGTTTTTTAAGCTTTGCTTTCTTGATTTAGTTAGTGTTCCAATTTATCAGAGGGTTGAATATATTCAGCATACTTTGAAGTGGATGGAACATGTTGAAAATATTTCATCTAAAGTTATACCTGAATATGAATCTAATGATGATGAATCTGAAAATGTTGAAGATACTGAATATCAAACTAGTTATACTGATGAGACTGAATTTAATGATATTAAATCCAGCTATTATCAAGATAATGTTGAGTCTATTTATGCTGAAAGTATTGATTATGATGCTGAAAATGAATTCTGTGAGCAAAAAGATGATAAAGATGAACATATAGTTGGAAATGTTCTTTTTGAATTTAAAGAGTATTCTCTTTCTCAGCATAACAATATTGATTTCTTGTTTAAGTTTTGAGATGTTTTGTGTGGACATCAAGATGATTATTATGATGTGGATGTAAGTGTCTGCAGTGATTTCTTTACACAAGATGATATGGTCCAAGAGGTATTAATCCATGTTTCCAATGAAGAATAAATTTGCAACATCAAGCAAGAATCCAAAGAAAGTGAACAAGAATCCCAATGCCCTTTAACCAGTAAGAAAACCTTAGAACTTCTAGTTGCTGATTTCCAGAGGTATGTATTAGAAGATGACTCTCTTTCTTCATGCCCTATAAATATAAGTTTTGATATTGATAAGATTACTAAGGGTATGAAGGATGATTGTGAAAATGATTATGAGAATTCTGATTGTGAAAGTATATCAGAAATGAGTGTAAATGATGATAGTTGTTCACTTCATAGCGAACAAATTTCAGAATTATTGTCTTGTGAATACCTCAAATTTTTAGGGAACGACGGACTTGAATCTCAGCACTTCACACATATTGAGTTTGATAAGGAATATGTATCAGATAATCAAAATGTTGATACTTATATTTCTGATTTTCCTTATACTACTATGTCACAAGAGAACAATCAAGTTGAGTATGCCATGTTAGGTGATGAAAGCCTCAATGTTGTTTTAGATTTAAAAAATGAAGAGACTCCATATATCATTTTGAGCACTAATTGGGATAGTTGTTTAGATTTTAAATCTTTTTCAGATTTTAAATTTTCCAATGAACTACTATTAAGGAATAGTCCTTCAGTTTCTCAAGATTCACATGTTTATGATTAATGTGTTAATATTTTCCCACCCACACACCCACCAACAAGTTTTAAATTTGAATGATGCTAATAATTTGCAGGAAGGTATTTATGAAGATGATATGAATATGGAAGTCAATAACAAGATGTGGGATGGTAATCCTTTTGAGAAAAAGAGTATGAATTATGATATGGGATTACCATTGTTTGATAGTGAAGATATTAAATCTTGTTGTTTTGATTTCTCTCCTCTTGCAAAACGTCAGAACCATCTGCATAAGATCCATGATGTCTATAATGAGCTTAACTATGGTGTTCCTTAGATTGTTGTTCCATATCCTTTGAAGGATGAGCTATATCATATCTCAAGTGGTGAACGTTTTTAGTATTTGCATAAGTTTCAGCATGTTTATTTTATCTTTGATATGCAAACTACTGATGTGAATGGATTTAGTAATGTTAACCCAAGCAATTTGGAAGATTTGAAATGTTTTATTTTCTAGCCAGAAGGTGATTTTCAGAGATGTGGCATTCAATCAAGTATTGATAATAATTGCATTGATTTTGAGTTTTTGCTACCTAATGAATGCATCATGCATATGCCACATGCTTTGAAAAATTAGTGTCTTTTATATTTTAGTTCTCAAATGGATAATGATGACTTTTTTTTCTTGAGCTAATGGATAATGTAAATAAGATAGGTCAGATGCATGGAAGTGATCATTTTAGCTTATCTCTGATTTATGAAGATGAAAACCATGTGTATGACTGAGGTAAGAGATGATATCAGTTTTGGGGCTTTAGGCCTCTTGTAGATAATAAAAATATTGTATAGTTTCTTTCCTTTTCATTTGTGTGTTTTCTTTCAGTAAGAGGTTTCCCCATTTTTTGAGAAAAGAGAAAAATTTTGAGAGATATAAGTGAAAAGAGCAAAGAGAAAAGAGAAAAGAGAAAAGAGAAAATATGATTTCTAGTTTTGGGGTGGTCTACTTCTACCATGAGATTCTAAAAGTTCTCTGCATGCCCACATGGGGCACGCGTCCATAGTCAGAACCACGGTTGGTACTCAAAAATACAAGGTTTTTGAGTACCTTGTTAAAAAGTTTGCATTCTAGCCCCTTATGAGTACTTTTGAGCCTTTTTGCCCAAATGAAATTCTAAAATTTTTCATGCATATCAGGTGTTCATCACTCTTGTTTAGGCATAAGAAGACATCCCAGATTGTCAGATTCAATTTTTGAGTCATTTAGAGATGTCTTGTTTTGAGCACTTGTCATTTTTGCATATACTGATTATAGTGACAAATTGTTGTAACTTGCCTACTTTGCATCTGAATATCTTGCATCCTCTTAAGTTTGATGGGTCACTACTTTGGGACTATTTAAAATGTATGATAGAGAGATTATGTTTTAAATCCTAAGTCATTTCAAATCCATTTGATAAGTTTTCAGTTTCCCCAAAGTTGGTCTTGCAAAAATATCATGTTTCTCTGCAATACCCAGACTTCTGTATAGCCTACTTTCAGGTCTTCCAAGTTGTATCCTGTTGAATGCCCTGCATAATTGATTTTTTTCCTATATTAAAAACATGAGAGTGTACCTAAATGAAGATTTTTTAACCCTGACCAAACCATTTTTCCACTTTCCCAACTCGATTTCAAATCCAATTTATGCATATTTGCTAAGTGCAAAATCAGAAAAATCATAGCATGCTAACTTTGCAAACTTTTACCGGTTGATCAGTTGGCTTTAAATGCAAGTTAGTTGAGGATTCATGTTCCATGTGTGAAATTTAATTAAGTTCCAGAAGTTCAGATTTTGAAGGTTCATCTTAATGAGTTTATGAAGTCAAAATCAAAGGTGTTTTGTGCAGATTGACAGTGCAAAACAAAATCAAATTTACAGAATGGTTATTTTGTAAGAGTGATAACTTTTCGTCTGAAATTTGTTTTCAAGAACCGATTATGTCATCATTTTCATGACATACAAGTGTACTACCTAACTTGGTTGTAAGGTCTCAAAGCATATCCTGCTAATCTTTCAATCACTGATCCAGATGAAGTTTATGTTGTTTCAAAATATTACAAAACCCTTTTGCATGAGTTTTCAATGTGGATGAATGAGTTATTTCACCAAGTGAAAGAGCTTCAAATGGTGATTTGATGTCTTTTCAAGTCGCACTTCTGGCAGGGTTTGCAAATTCCTGATTGGAGAATATAATAAAATCACCCACTTTGCATGTTATTATCTTTAAGCCCGAATCTTTTCAAACTAGTCTGGTTGATGAAATTTGTTTAGATGATGGAGAAGGGTTTGTTTTCCAGTCCCAATACTTACAATAGATTTTTTAGTTAGTTTTTGAGACTAGTTCCTGAGGCTATTTTCTATTTATGGACAAATTCGCAGAAATATACATGTTGGTTTTAAGTGATCTCCAGTTCAGTATTTGCAAGTCCAAATTGCATAATTTATCAAGTTTGTTTTTTCAAAAGGAAAGTGGTTTTCAAGAAGTTGAAATCTCGAGAACTTGCCATTTATTTGTGAACTTCAGTGTTCAGCTTATGTGACCTTAAAAAGTATATTATTATTTTGAATTATTTTCTGCTAGTACTAATGGATGTATGCTAATGAAGCTGACTATTGAGGAAATGTTAAATCAATGAATTATTCCAAACCTCCAAATGATTGCAAATGGTGAGGGGTTTATACTTAAGATGTCTTCAAGAGAGGGATATTACATTCATGGACAATATGATATTATCATGTTTGATGTCACTGCAAGGTGGATGTACAAGAATGTTCCAACATGGCATGAAGATCTCTATCAGGTCTCTAAAAAATATCCAATTTGTTCTTTGTGGTAACTTTGTCATGATGCCTTCTTTAACAATGGTTTCATCTCTATAGTCTTGAAGTAATAAAGTTGGGGAAATGTCATGTAAATGATGGAGTGATGAGAGCATGTGGGGTAGGAAAAAATTTTAAGTTCAGAAGAGGAGGAAGTGGAGAAACGAGGAGAATTTGCATCTACTATTGTAGAGATGATGCTAATGATGAAGATGACCCACTGGCACAGTTTCTGGAGTCCAAGGTTCTCGCCATAGACTTTGACCAGGAAGATATGACCTCAGTGCCTTCTAAAAGGCTCTGTGTGAAGGAAAACATAAAAAACGGCCTAGGAATGACACTACAACAGAAATGGTTTCATTCTACGAGCGATGGGAATCAAATGCACAGTGAAAGTAAAATCATCAAAAAAATAAGGGCAACTTTTAAAAGTCGAGTAGAAGGATGTGGAAATAATCAGGGTCCAAGAACTCAAACAAGCATAGAAAATGGTGTTTTTTCAGCAAGATACCCATAGAGCTATTTCAAAAGATTCTTAAAGTTTTATCTTCAAAGGGCCTTGTTACTTGTGTATTAGCTTGCCACTTTTTGAACTCTGCATCATCGGATGAATCTCTATTTCATCGATTATATTGTATGCATTGGGGATTGCCTTCAATAGCAAAGTTGCAAGGAAAGGTACGTGCACATGCATGGAAGCGACTATATATGTGACAAAGAAGATATGATTGAATTTGTTCGAAACACACCTGGTGATTTTTGGGATCATTACATTCAAATGCAGAATGGCAAGCATAGCCAAGCTCCTCTTCCTTCATATAACATGTTTTCTCAGGAAGGACATGCACCTACTCTCAAAATCGTGATTCTTTTTTATAAAAAACTGGACGGGTGCATGTATGTGATCATACTTGCTAAGAAATTTTTTTAGATCCATCAAGTAAACTTCTAGTTTGTACAATCTCTGGATGCTATTTTGATAAATGTCTCTCACCATCAAAAGAAGAATTGGATCTGGGAGAGCAACCGGTGAATGCCAAAACCAGCACTAGAAGAATAGAAGCTCACGCAGGTATAGAAAAGAGGTCAAAAGCTTGGAAATGCTCTAAAAGCATTATCCCACATTCAATGGGTAATGATTTTTCTTTATATTTATATACAAAGGCACTTACTTAGTACTGTAAGAAAGAACCAAGAGGCCATTTGGTGGGCCTCTTGGTTGAATAGACTTAGTGTGGTGGGACCCCCATATTTTGGATGAAAATGAATAAGTCTTTAAAAACTACATGGGAACTTTACCCCACATGCACCTTGCAATGAAAATTTCCAATATTTATAAGGAAGCACACAAACATATGAAATGTGAAGTAGAGCTGGAGGCTATCCACACACGCGAGTGATTGGCGCCTCACTTTTTGTGCCCGACCAAAGGTAAGTAAATTTTGTAGAACAGTTGGTACTGAGGTGGCAACGATGACATGGTAGGTAGACATGTGGCAGCTAGTCATGAAGTCAGGAGATAAAGAGCAGTTAACCACTAGGATCAAGAGATTTGGATACTAACTATCAAATTGACTACTAGTTGTTAGTCGCTAGGTCACCGGATGCTTGCAGTTAGTGCGAAAAGATAAGGAGATTAGGATACTATGTGGTCGTGAGGTCGGGAGATGCCAAAGGTAAACAACCAGGTATTGAGCAACTTGGAGATAACTGCTAGAGTGGTGTGGTCACCGGATCTCCAGATATTTAATGTCGAGTCAGATTCATTTTGAGACTTGGAGACTAAAGCTTGTCTCCAAGTCTCCAAATCAAACCATAGTTAAGAAATGCATCCAGAGACTTTGAGATGTTGTGGAGGTTTAACTCGGGGTCAGAGTAAGGTTAAAAGCTTGAGTTAAAGACTACTTGTCTCTAGATCTCCTAATGTAACCAGGGTTAGGAGGGTTATTCTGAGACTTGGAGACCAATCTATGCAAGGTGATCATGGTTAAAGGTGTGGTTAGAGGAAGAGTTAGGAGCCATTCAGAGATTATGAGACTAAGATTTGTCTCATTATCTCCAAATATTACCTAGAGTTAAAAAATAATTTAGAGATATGGATATAGAGATAAAAAAGTAATCAGGGTGAAATAGAGAGTTTGCAATGCTAGTTAAAAGCAGCCAATCAGTGCATGCCAGGTGGCTTCATTTGGTGCATTCTGAAACAAAATGCTGAAAATAAGAAATTCCAAAGGGATAATGTGCATAGAATATTGAAATATAAAAGAATTTAAATAGTTAATTGTTTGTGCAAAGTATTAAATTGGATTTTCATACAAAGTTTAAAATGCAGAATTGTCAAAAAGTGGGCAAACATTAGAGCTTTGTTATTTTTGCATAATGTTCATTTTCAAATACTGGAAGATACATTCATAGAGATGTTTTTTGTAGAATTTGAAATCAAAGATGTTATTAGAGTACAAATCAGATTCGAAAGACAAATGTGATCATATTGGGAAGATATTTGCAGTGGATCAAATCAGATTTGTAGAGCATTGCTAGAGGAGTTTTTCTCAGAAAGTCAAAAAGAGGAAGATAAATTTGATATTTGAAAAGACAGTTTCAAAATCAGATTTTGGAGATCACCGATGATATTAGATGCAAGGAATAAAGAATGATTGAAGATCAGATTTGAAGGAGGAAAGGTGTGAATTACTCAGATATTTTAGGGTTTCTTATGTTCTTATTTATTTCCCTCTCTTCTCGGTTTTGGTGGTTCCTCTCCTCTATTCTGTTTTGGGTTTTTCCTTGCAGGAGTTCGGAGTAGGTTCAAATGATGTTGAATATATTTCTGCAAGATAATCTTCTGGAATTTTTTCTAAGCTTTTAAAATTTTTGTTATTAATGTACTGAAGCAAGACCAATTCAATAAAATACAGTGCAGTTCCTAGTATGTATTGTTCTGTCTCTTTATATTGAGTTTATGCTCTTGTATGTTTTGTTTGTAAGGCATCCAAAACATACTAGTTATAAGGTAAATTGTCTTATTACTTGTGAGTTTCTTTCAAGGAAGAACTAAGTTTCTCAAGTAATTTTAGAGAGCAAAATATTGTTGTAAGGATTTGATGCAATAATACATAAGTGATAAGATAGTTTGTAAGGCACTCTATCTGGATTGCATATAGTCTATAAGGCACTCTATAGTATGTTATTTGATTTGTAACCTATGGATTACATTTTCTAACTCTTTGCCCAAGGATAGGCACTGGTTAGGGTTTATTGTATATTCTTTATTCAATCATCAAGCATAAATCAAACACTCAAATACACCCTTGTTACCAAGTACATATATGTTTTAACAAGAATTGTTTTTAAGTATTACAATTCAAATTGTTGATTCCTTTAAGAGAGAATCAAAAGGTTAGCCTTCCTTGAGTCCAAAATCTAAAAAGAAGAAGGATGAAAGTCCTTATTTCCACTGTTATTTGCTATCACAATCAAAATAGTATTCCTTGTTAAGATCTTTTTCAAGTTGTTAACATTTGTTTACAAAGTAATTTATTGATGTGATCAGAGATAAGACAACATAACATCGATGACCCCAATCCACCATTTGAAGTTTTACTGAACATAGAAAAATATCTAGGCAATACCTGCCTGAGACCTGTGGAGCTCAAAGAAGAAGGAGGATATTATCCAATCCTCATCAATTATTGTCTCTTCTTGCATGAAATAGAAATCTGAAATCCGCAAACCATTGTATAACTTTATCAAGTTTGTTTCTGCAAGAAAAAGTGCTAACAAAATGCATGAAGACATGGAGCATACATTATTTATATAGATAATGCAAGCATTGTTATATTTATTGACCAAACTCTACAATTCAGTAAGCCAGGGTTAGGAAAATTCATTTTATCACTTTGATCTTGACCAAAAATCTGTAATATAAGTTAGCATATATATTTCAAAATATGGTTCTACTGTTATCATTATTAAAAAAAATTATTCATAGAGATCGAGTTATGATAAGGCTTTCCAAGCCAATCCCATACTAAGCCCAAGGTAAGAACTTTGCCCCCCTTTGCCCCAATTGAAGGACTTACACATCCATGCAAGGTGGTCTACTTAGTAGTATGCATGCCTTGCTTCCTTATATATGCCTCATCTCTCATATTTAATTAGCTCAACATGGTAGGAATGATAGGGAATAATAGTGGAGTCCTCAACTTGATAGTGTATCATCAAGAGGGATTTCCTCACTAGTAGATTTTGTGGTTTTTCCTTTTTTATTTCTACTAGGGTTGGGCCTTTATAGCAATGGGTTGATTTCTAAAAGATCAGTTTTTACGAAGCTTTTAGTCGACATCACTTTTTAATTTTTATCATGTTGGGGATAAGAAAGGAGACAAATGCAAAAAGAGCATTTATGGAACTCATGCTGGTGGAGGGAATAGATAAGACCTTGTTGAAGCGGGGGAAACACATCCTTAGCAATGCTGCTACTCAAAGAAAAGAGGAGGAAAAAATAGAATAGTTATCTCAATGACCATTCCTAATGTGATCGATGATAGGAAATTGGTAATTGTGGAAGATAGTATACCAGCCCTCAAGGGTGAAATAATTCAGCACATAAAAAACTAGAGCGTAAGGGAGTGGGTAAGGAGAACCTATCATAAATGTTCTCATTGGCGGCCACAACCAAATTTCCTTTCTTATTGCCACTATCTTTCCTATTATTTTTTTGTTAAGGCTACTTATTCATTTGTGGATACTATCATTTTATGTAATTTTTGCTAATACTTACTGTTAAAGGGTTTTGGGTCCCTTCAAAGCCTATTTGTTCCATAATAAAAAAATAAATATAACTTGTCAATCATAAACAAAAAAGAAACATTTAATTTATCATTAAAAACTAGTACGGTAAGTTGAATGCTCAAACTTTTTCAGCTTTAAAAAAATCAAACTCTGAATAAACTATATAATTGATATTGACTTCTTTGTTACATTTACACAAAACATTAAAGTAAAACAATACCAATTTTAACATAAGTTAATTGAATACAACTCTAAAAATTACATTACTGTCGAGGTACTTTTGTCTACTCAAGCCACAAATATAATATATGAACAAAACAACTCAGATTATGAAAAAATGTTATATTTAAAACACAACAAACACTATCATAAAAAATTCAAACTAGACTATTCCCTCACCTCAGATCTTAGAACCGAAAAACATAGGGAATGAAAAAGGATAGGATAGGGATTTATTCTGCTATATGGTTGAACATTGGAGGATAATGGGATGGTGAAACTTCAATGTTAAAACTGCTAAAATGGAAATTACCAGGGAAGCTATTAATCCCAAGGTCATTGAAGGCGAGGATGGTCAAATTAATATGGAGGAGCTAATCGACCTAGCTATGGTGGTGCTCAGTAACAATTCCATGGAATTTGAGCTGGTTCTACTCAACAACACTAGGAACAACATGTTGGATAGCTATAGAACAATTAAATGGTTATTCCATCAAGTGGAGGATCTCAAAAACAAAGTTAAACGTATAGACAAAGCCAATGTCTATTACAATGTTGTTGAACAAATGAATCTGAGCACCAAAGTCAAAAAAATGGAGGACAAAATGATTAGGGTTGAGGCTACCCTAAAAAAAATTGTCGAACAGACTTATAACATCCTTAAAGCATCCAATGAACACACCAAGGCTATCATTGAGAAATCAGAAGGAAATGATGATCAGACTGAAGCGGCCAACACAGGCGTGGAAAAAGAGCAAAAGATAGAACATGGTCCTGGCAAAAGGACTAGGGCTAGTGCCAAGAAGAAAAAGGATATCGATATGTCGATTGAACTCGAGAAGATCAAGACCACCCTGATAGTGGACATATCTTGATTGTCCCTAGTTCTTTTTGCTGCCCCTATGCTATTTTCCTTTTATAAGCTTAGTTTGTTTTTGTGTTTGCCCTGCATTGGCATGTTTCGTTTCTAGACTCTATTTCTTTTTGTCTGGGCTTACTGTTATATTTTAACCTTTGTTTTGGGTTTCTGGAACCCTATAAAGCCTATTTTACTTAATCAAAAATTAATTCATATTTAATCAAGTCAAAGAAATACAACCATAACAATTTACACATTTCCAACTAATTCTCAAATATAAGAGAAAAAAAATAAGGAAAATACTCCCCACATTTATTTAAATGCCACTATATAAACAAAACTCAAAATAATAACATTCTCTAATTCAAAATATTCTATATAGGTCATAAAAAACATTCGCTCATGCTTTCATATAGTAATCCATACGCTCCTCTACAAACTCACTCAAACAACAATTTCTCACTAAACACATTTCATTAGATCTATTTAAACAAAACATTTAAATATTACTAACTTACACAACAACAAAAAAAAATTAAAAATTTTTTTTTTTTACACCACCACTAAACATTCCATTAATGCAAAATTTTTACTATATTAAAAAAAATAAAAAATGAATAAATAAAATAAAATAAAATATAAGCAGTTCATAAATAAATTTCAATGCATCCCTTTTTATTTAAAATAAAAACATTCAACATTTCATACTTATGAGCACATAATTTCTCAATCCCATTAGTCCTCTAACTTCACCCCTACCTCTACTCGCAACACACTAAATAACGTAAGGGTGGGAACATGATGCTTGCATCCCTTATTTCTTTCTTGTTCTTGAACAAAATTTTTAGCAATGTATTCGATCAAAAAGGCATGTTAAATAAATAATGTCATGTAATAAACTGTGAAAATTAATTGAAAGACTAAAGATGTAGACAATACACAAAACACAAGAACATAGAGTTTTATTGTGGTTCAGTTGTAAGCCTACGTCCACACTCAGCAGGGAAATCCTTTATTAATTCTAAAAACCAAAAGTGATTACATTGCAGCAGCTGATGAGTTTATAAAGACCTCTCAATCAGCAGATGAAGAGGCAGCAAAGGGAGGGAAAAGATAATAAAATACAAATTACAAAAATATGCAACCGTTGGGCTTCACACACCCAACAAACTCCCACTTGAAGTCCAACAACTGCTTGTAACATCAAGGATCCCCTACAACTCCTATGGTTATTTCTTCACAATGCCGAGAGAAGCTCGGAAAAACTCAAACTTCTCCCGTGGAACAACCTTTGTGAGTGCATCAGTTGGATTGAGTTTGGTGTCAACCTTCACAACCTTGATTTTACCTTCTTCAACCACATGGCGAATATAATGATACCGAACCTCAATGTGTTTGGTACGGTTGTGGAAAGCAACATTATGAGCCAAATGAACAGCGATGTTGTTGTCACAAAACAAGGTGGATCCATGCTGAGGACAGTTAATATCAGCAAATAAACATTGCAACCAAACCATTTCCTTTGCCCCTTCAGCGAGAGAAATGTATTCAGCCTCCGTTGATGATTAGGAGACCACTTGTTGCATCCTTGATGTCCAACTAATCGCTGCTCCAGCATAAGTGAAAACATATCCAGTAGTAGATTTTCTATTATCCAAATTTCCAGCCATGTCCGAGTCAGTATAACCAACAAGAGATGAATTTTGTCCCCCAAAACATAACACATAATCAGAAGTACCTTTGAGGTACCTCAAGATCCATTTGACGGCCTCCCAATGTGGCTTACCTGGATTGCTCATGTAGCGACTCACTACTCCCACTGCTTGGGAAATGTCTGGACAAGTGCAGACCATGGCATACATGAGGCTGCCAACTGCAGAAGAATATGGGATGCCTTGCATAAAATCATGTTCTTCTTGTGTCTTGGGACTCATGGCTAACGATAACCAAAAATGATCAGCTAAAGGAATGCTGACCGGTTTGGCACCCGACATGCCAAATCTATCCAAAATATTATGGATGTAATGCTCTTGAGATAAGTGTATCTCCTTCTTGTGTCTATCACGGACAATTTGCATACCAAGAATCCATTTTTCTACCCCTAAATCTTTCATGGCAAACCTTTGCGACAAAGTTTCTTTGAGATTGTTGATCAATTTCATAGAAGAGCCGGTGACCAACATATCATCAACATATAGTAAAAGAAGAACAAAAATTCCATTGGGTAGCTTCTTGTAGTAAACACAAGGATTGGAATCACATCGAACAAAGCCATGTTCAGTCATAAAGTTATCAAACTTAATGTACCACTGTCCTAGAGCTTGCTTAAGCCCATATAAGCTCTTCCTCAACCTACAATATAAATGTTCCTGCTCCTTTTTGACAAACCCTTTGGGCTGCATCATGTAGATTTCTTCATTTAAATCCCCATGGAGGAAGGCGGTTTTAACATCTAATTTTTCAAGCTCAAGATCATGTTCAGCTACTAAACCAAGAATAGCACGAATAGTAGTCATTCTTACTACTGGTGAGAAGATCTCATTGAAATCTATTCCTTTTTTTTTATCAAATCCTTTGACCACCATCCTGGCCTTGTAGCGTTTATGGCCTCCATCTTCATCCTTCAAGAAAAAAATCCATCGATTCTTCAATGGCTTCCGATTTGGTGGTAATGGCACCAAATCCTAGGTGTGATTTGCCATGAGAGAATTCATTTCTTCCTACATTGCAACCTGCCAAAGAGGTGCATCCGAAGCTTTACATGCTTCCTTGTAGTTTGCTGGTTCAATTTGATCAGAAGTTAATAATTCTAGCTCTGCCTCCTCTGAATACAACAATTCATAATTTGAGAATTTGACAGGCATCCTTCATTGTCTGCTAGATCTTTGTAATTCCTGTAGATTGTTTAAAAGCTCATATGGACTTCCTCTAGCAGAAATTTGAATTTGTTTGAAGTTCTATCTCTTACCAGACCCAGCTGTATTAAAAACTTGTTGCTTAGTTGGAGGCCTCAACTGAAAATCTCTATTAGCATCATGCGTATGAGACTTAGTGGCAACTTTATCGGATGATGGTGATGTAGACCTGTTAGCAGAGACAGGGGATAATTGTTTGTATTGGTTGCCTTGTGTGTGCTCACCATCTATTGGTGCGTTCACCATTTGTGCTTCGACTTGGTGTGAACAAACACCATCAAATACTTGTCCCACTTCCTCCACGTGAGCTGCTCCCACGTCCGTTATTTCTTCCAAATGTTTAACCGGTGATCATTCTACATTTTCATGTGGCATTGTTTTCACCGTATGCCATTGTTCTGCACCTTGCTGTTGGCGCAGCTCAGACCCGTGTGTGACTGGAGGTAGAGCAGAGACGTGAGGAGGGTCTAAGACTTCACGTGAACTACTCCCACATTCCTCCACCTTGTGCGGCCCCATTTGATTCACATCTACAATGAAAATGCTGAATGCTTCTTTCATGATCTCCGACTGTCCTCTTCTGATTGCGTCTTCCATGGTCTTTGGCTATCTTATCCATAGCAATGTTTCAATTTTCATAGTCATTTTCATAACTGACAGAGGTAGACGTATCATATTTGTCTAGTTCTCTGCACAGACCAGGAACCGCGTGAAGAACAGGGGATGGAGCAGAGGTCTCTGCGCTGCCATAACCACATTGTATTCCCTGTTCCTCCTGACTGCAATGTTGGGAATTTATGTTATAATTCTTAGTAGACTGCCCAGAGCTAGAGTTCGCATATGGACACTTTTGAATAGGTACTTCTGGTATGTCTTCCCTGCTATCTTCATTTGCCCTATTAGTGACTTGGTGTGTAGCAGGGATATAACTTGGAGAAACATCCTTATTAGGGGAGTTAGAATAATTCCACATACTTCCAATATAAGAGGGAGATTTAGGGACAATTTTAGAAGTATTCACTTTGTCAAAAAAGGAGAAAGGCACATACTCAATCGGAGACTCTGTTGTTCCTTGCAATTGTAGACTTGGAAAGACACTTTCGTTGAAGACAACATCTCTGCTTCTGATGATTTTCCTGTCAATAGGATCCCAAATACGAAATCTGTATTGATCCTCACCATAGCCCATAAAGATACCTCTTTGTGACTTGAAATCAAGTTTTGTCCGCTTCTCTTTTGGGACATGAACAAAAACTTCACATCCAAATACGCGGATGTGTGAGTAAGAAATTTGTTTACCCAACCATGCTTCCTCTGGAATGCTAAAATCCAGCCGAGATGAGGGGCTGCGATTGATCAAATATACTGTAGTATTACAAGCTTCTATCCAAAATTCTTTTGCTAAACCAGCATTGGAGAGCATACAACAGGCTCTCTCTAGTATTGTTCGATTCATCCGTTCAGCTGCAACATTTTCTTGAGGGGTGAATGGAACAACTTTAATTCTCCTTATGCCATTATCCGCACAAAAAGAGTCAAAAGCTAAGGAACAAAACTCGCCACCATTATCAGTTTGCAAGCATTTGATCTTATGACCAATCTGATTTTCAACCAAAGCTTTGAAAACTTTGAATGTGTGAAAAACATCAGACTTCTTATGCAGCATATATATCCACACTTTCCTAGTGTAATCATCAAGAAAAGTTACAAAATAGTTTGCTCCACAAAGAGAATTTACCTCGGTAGGACCGAAGACATCGGAGTACACCAAGGCCAATGGAGTGCTCTTCTTGTCATGCCCGGACCGTTAGAAATTAACCCTCTTTTGTTTGCCAAAAAGACAATGTTCGCAGAATTCCAAATCAAGAGATTTGAGTCCCGATAGCTGTCCTCTTTCAATCATGATATCTAAACCTTTCTTGCTCATGTGTCCGAGCCTTCGATGCCACAACTCTGAATTGGAGTCTACAATTGCCATGGCAGCTCCCACTTAACCATGACATTCTACAACATACAAACTACTGACTTTGTCTCCCTTGGCAACTAGCATGGATCCTTTAGTAATTTTCCATGAATCGGTAAGAGTAGTCAAAAAACCTTGCTTATAAAGCTGACTTATAGAAATCTGACTTATAGAAATCAGATTTCTCTTCAATTGAGGGACATGACGCACATCTTTTAACAATAAATTGTAACCTCCTTTTAAGGACAACAGTATATCCCCTTTTCCCATAATAGGACATGCTTTATTATCACCCAAATAAACATCCCCAAACATGCCTTCTTGATAATTCATAAAGAAAGACTTACATGGAGAGGCGTGAAATGAAGCACCGAAATCCAAAACCCAAGAGGCGGATGTATCATCACTCGTAGAAAGTATCAAGACACTATCGTCTTTGTTACAAGTGAAATTGGCTTTGCTATCCCGCACTTTGTCTTGTGCCCGTTTGTACTTTCTACAATCCTTCTTCACGTGGCTAGGCTTTCTGCAAAACCAGCAGTCTCCACTTTTCTCCTTGGACTTCGATCTGTTAGCTGATTGAGTTTGTCTATGAGAATTATTTCTTCCTCTGTTTGGATTCCTACCTCTAGTCTCGGTGCTGACAACCGTCAATGCTTCACCAGATGTAGATTCATTATTACTTCTTCTCAAATCTTCATTGAGAAGGATCGTTGTAACTTCATCATAAACCAACTTCTTCTTGCCGGGAGATGATGTGTTGATTAAAGTTACCACCGTATCCCAGCTTGGTGGTAAAGAACATAACAAAAAAACAGCTTTGCCTTCATCACTTGGAGGCATGCCAATTGAGTGTGCTTGACTAACCAAAGTACTGAATTCGTTGAGGTGACTGGCTAAGGCTCCACCTTCTTTCATTTTGATATTATACAATCTCTTCATGACAAAAACTTTATTGGATGTGGTAGCCAATGCATATGTAGTTTTCAGCTTATCCTGCACCGCCTTTGTTGTTGATTCATCTGCGACATTAAATAGCACATCTCCGGACAACGAAAGAATAATCGTAGCTCTTGCTTTCTTGTCCAATTCATCCCACTGTTCATCAGTCATATTCTCTGGTTTCTTCCATTTCCCTTCCAAAGCAAGTGCCAAGTCTTGCTTAATCAGCAAAGATTCCATTTGAACCTTCCATAATCCGAAATTCTTTCCTGTGAATTTCTGCACTTTGTAATCTTCCATCATTTTGGAAATTCTCCACCAAATCTCCAATCAGCTGTAAATCCCAGCTCTGATACCGATTGTGAAAATTAATTGAAAGACTAAAGATGCAGACAATGCACAAAACACAAGAACACAGAGTTTTATCGTGGTTCAGCTGTAAGCCTACGTCCACACTCAGCAGGAAATCCTTTATTAATTCTGAAAACCAAAAGTGATTACATTGCAGCAGCTGATGAGTTTATAAAGACCTCTCAATCAGCAGATGAAGATACAACAAAGGGAGGGAAAAGATAATAAAATACAAATTACAAAAATATGCAACCGTTGGGCTTCACACACCCAACATAAACTGACTAACATGTCTGTAAACTAAGGACACTTTGAGTTCCTACCAGGTCCACCATAGAAAAACTCATCAGCAGAGCGTTTGGACTTTTCTACACTGTAGCAATCAGGAAAAGTTGCAAAGGTATAAAAGTGCTGAATATTATGTCTGACATAGTTGTCATTGGCTACCTTTAGAGCATGAGCGTAGCTCGATTTACTAATTCCTTCTGCTGCAAAATGTCCACTTCACATTTGAGTAGAAGTGTGCTGCCCATTTTTCTGCAAATTCACAATCTCTCCTCCCCATATTGTAGGGCCCATTTACCGTTGCACCAAAAGCCATGACTGTTAGTGAACATGGAACACCACATAATTAACCACCTGTGGGCAGGGGAGCGCGTCGCATCACCCAACAATCTCCCCCTCGACACGCATACCAGGTGCTTATGTGGGTCGGGAAGGCACCGGGGAGATTTGAACCCATGACCAAGCCAAAACCAGGCTCTGATACCAATTGTAGGGTCCATTTACCGTTGCACCAAAAGCCATGACTGTTAGTGAACATGGAACACCACATAATTAACCACCTATGGGCAGGGGAGCGCGTCGCATCACCCAACACATACTACATGCTCTGAAAGATCAAGATTGCGGAATAGTTTAGACGGATAATATCCTATTAACTCATCTTGAAACCCAATCCACCAGTTATTCGTCACTGAATCCTGCCAGCAGATTAGAAATAATATTAGATTTTCCAAGAATACATCAAATCTACGAACAAGACATTAGATAGATTATTGTACAATAAGAGAGATACTCTAATAAAAAAAAGAGATATAATCTCTCGATTCTCAAATGGCATCACTCCTCACCTTCACAATATTTATGTTGGCTTCAAATTGTTTCCCATTGTATGTAGAAATTGGATGTATAACAGTACCAAGTGCTAGCTTTGTGCTTTTTTGCACGAAACAAGAGCACAAAAGATTGTAGTAGCCTGTGTTCTGATTTGCATCAGCCTGCAACGAGTTGGAGGATCAGATTATATAACCATCTTCACACTCCAAAGCATTAAAAAATGTTTAAATAAATAAAGAGATAATACCAACCGTCCAATATGTAAAAAGTCTAGGGCGAGTATCATGAAATAGGCAAGGATTAACCTGATTGGAAAGAATCATAATATGAGTTACTAACACATATAGGTTTCCATCAAGAAATAAGATAATAAATGAAAGTAGTAATGAAGGAGACTTACTTGCCAACCAACTTGAACCAGGCTGAGATCGTTGTATAGCGTTGATCCATTTCCAACCCAAATCATTGAGCCACTGAGCTCATCTTTTTCAACAGTTGGTGCCCATGCATTTATAATAGCTTGTGCTGCTTTAAATTTTCCATCCTTCCTGGCTCCTGCATACTGCCAAATTAGGAATATTTTTATTAGATTGATTTAATTGGTAACAAATTGATCCAGATCCATTACATATATATCATTAAAGCAAATGGGACGAATCTTAGAATGTGTAAGATTGATCAAAACCAAAAAGAAAATATCTATGAGTAGAACCTCGCATATAGAATGTTGCTAGAAGGAGCAAAATAGATAAACAATATACTTCCTTTAAGAAGACATCGAAAGAAAAGTTTGAAAGACTTTCAAAAAGTTCAACCATAAATTGGGAAAATTATGGAAACAAATTAATCTATAAGAATTCATTCAAGTGTTATCAGAACCAACATAAACTCTACCAATTTAGACAATTTCTGCTACACACTCAAAATACGACCTAGCAGACGACATGGTGATGGTAACCCTATTTATCCCATGGAATTGATGTAGCAGTGATAATGATGATTCAATTGAATTATTCTATGTGCACTTTATGTATTATTTATTTATTTCAAAAAGATGTAATTAAATAAAGTAAATTTATGTCTTTATTTATTCTCTCTTGTAGTACGCATTAAAGACATCTTAGGAGGGTCATGCATGTATTTAAAAAAGAAAATTATATAACATTAAAAATTTATAAGAAAAATAAGAAAAAATTAATCAAGAGAGTGTCATTCCTTTTAAATACAAAAAAAGGTAGAGGTCTACTATCACGAGCAATTGAAGTCCCCATACAAAAGCTTACAAAATATCTCAAAATCCTACTCCAAAAGCATTAGGGACAACTAAATCAATCTTAATGGCAACCTCCATAAAAATTCCCACTCCAAATCATCTTCCTATTTACATAGCCGTAAAAATTCATGTTTATTGCCTATAAAGAAACAACAACCCGCAACTATGGGACCTAATTCTCCATTCAAACACCTCTAAAGAAAGCCCCAAAATAGACGTAAAAGCTAGTAAATATATGAAAATGAATATTAAAACTATTTTGAAGATGGCACAATGGAGAGGAAGACCCTTCACCACGAACATGCTCACTAAAGCAACCAAAGAACCTAGCATGAGAGAGGAGATACAAAGTAGGCCAACAAAAACTAGTTCCTAGAGAAACCTATAACCAACCACATTAGAGTTAAAAACCATTTGAAAGGCCAACAAGAGAAAGGGTAACCAAGCATCTTAGTAGAAATATCAACCAACTTGGGAGGAAAGATAGGGAAATCTCTCATCCACAAAGACCAAAAATGTTCCAACCAACTCTAAGGGGTACAAAGATATAGCTCACCAACGAAAAACCCTCAAAATATGCAACAGATTTACTAAACTCATAAAATGCATCATATATACTTAAGGTAGTGCAAACATTAACAACATGTGTCATTAGACTTTATATAGAGACACCTAACAAATGCAATTTCATTATTCAAAAAAGGACACATACTTTACTGTTTATATCCTTAAAGCAAGATGTATTTATATATATACATTATGTTATAGTTATGTAGAACAATAATAGTTTTGCACATGTATTAATATAGAGTGTTTAAATTAAAAAGCTTTAGGATGGCTTGTAATTCTTTTGTAAAATATTTATGAATATTAAATGTATAATAGAACAAATGTAATTGCTAAGCTTATTAGAAAAAGTTGTGGTGAAAAGAAAGATAAGAAGTTTATAAACTAAAAAGTTTACTTAAATATAATATGTATAGTTTTCTCCATATTTTGTATGTATTGTCTTTAATATCAAATATCACATTAATTGTGTATTGTTACATAAATAATTATAAATAATTACCTTGGGTTTGCGAAAATATTGATTATTTTTTCCATAATGTTGAAGTGATGTCGCTCTCATTAAATCTTCTATAGATGTTCTTCTAATTGGAATTGTCCCTTCTGGACAATCTCCATTGCGATGCCATAATTGAATATTATCAACATTAAAACTTGTTATATTCTCTCTTGCAATAAGCATTAAAAGTATCTTAGGAGTATCCTGCATACATTAAAAAAAAGAATTATATTTCATTAAACATTTATAAGAAAAATAAGAAACAAGATATAATTTTTTTAAATGTAAAAAAAGTATTGTAAAGAAATAATAATACTGTAATAAAATATGTTTGATTAAGTAGATAAACTAAAGATTAAAAAATTACATAACTAATTATAAAATTATAAAATATATTCAATGCATTGAACCATTCAATTGAGATAACCCATATTTCATAAATTCTGTCTTTTATAAATCACATTTGATGAGATTGAATACTTATTTTGGCTCTTTGTGCATTTAGATACTCAGGAAGGACCTAAGACAATCCATCAACTAGTTAGGAAAAAATAGTCCATCCCACTATCATTCCTTCTTTAAAACTTGTCTATTTTCACTGTATAGATGAAATGAATTCACAATACAGTTAACTTAGATGATATTGTCTTACTAGGATTTTATGGTTTCTAAGCAATGGGTGATTGAATGCAGGTTGCTTTTCCTCAGCAATGCAGTCTATAATATCTCCATCTGGGCTCTGCATGAAATAAGGTTAAGCTATTGCATTCAGACATAACATTTTTTTATTTTTTTTATCGTACACTATGAAACAAGAAACTTTTAAGACTAAAACTTGAGCACTTTAGAGGGCCTCAGACAATTTGGTGGAATTATATCTTTCCAAATTGTCAGCAAACTGAGAGGGCTCTTCCATCAACTTTGTTTCAACAACAAAAATCATAGCAAATACTAGAACTAGAATTAAATTGTTCAAACTCC